>JAJIYU010012287.1:0-14684 GCA_030144865.1 Tinospora cordifolia | reverse complement strand
CCAAGTTTTAAGACTTTCGCTGTAATATTTTTTTTAAATTATGTACTCAATTTTATTTAATTAATTGAGTTTATGAATTTCAGTTATTTCTTATACTATTGCCTTATTAAAATTTTTATTTTAAAGTTATGTACGGTTAAATACGATTAAGGCATGAAATGACTTAAATAGAAAGTCAAGTGTGCGTCGCTTGTAATGTAACACCGGCCCGGCCCGTCGTTTGGTTTAGTCCACTGTTAAGAAAAATGGTGTATGAGTCCAATGCTTAATGATACAGGGGTTGGGGTGTTACATGGTATGTTATACGGTGTTTAATGATTTGAAAAGATTTGATCCGATTAGTGCTTCCGCTATTATTATCTTGATTTCCAGTATAAATATGATTTTGAACAACCGGTGAATTTGATTTGAAACCAATTGCTTAGTGAAGCATGATTAAAATGATTATTTGAAATCAAAGAAATGATTTAAACCTCGTGTATAGAGGTAGAAAGATAGACTGATGACATTTGTCGCAGGCCCGGGGCCTCAACGGACCACGCACCGAGCTTGGAGCTGCGCGACGCCCAACGACGGGGCCACAAATTGACAGAAACGACGTCCGGTTCGGGGGTCAGGGTGTGACATATTTCCTTTTTGAAAACACTTTCTAAAACATTTCTCCATTTCAAAATAGAAGGTAGGGAGTTCAAAATTCAATTCAATTCAAAGTAAAACCCTAATTTGAGTTTCTAATTCTAGTCAAACAACCACTGATTGACTTTCTAATTCTAGCCCAGTGTATCTAATAACTAAGCTCTAATACCACCTTTGTGACACCCCAAACCCTTAGAAATAGGTTTAAGCTCAACTACAAGGTGGGTTGGGTTTTATGTTACATTTACACAACTTGTATCTCAATTCCTTTATTCTAACACTTATTGAAATCCCTCGTGAATACACTTTTCATTGTGCTTAATATTCGATTCAACAAGTGCAACACAAGTAGAATAAGAATACTTCAAACTCTTTATTTATTCAAATAAAATAAAGAAACTAACATTCTTAAATTAATTCATAAACTTGAGTACATAACTTTTTAATTAAAAATAAAAATTCTACAGAAGTCTAATAAGACAAAACTTGTAAATATGCCCTTACATTGAATAAAACAAAATAGAAGCTTTCTAAACATAGCTACTATCAGATTTTTATTGCCATCATATTCAACTTCCTAAAAATATAAAAAAGAGAGGGTGAACACATAGCCAATTGGATCATCCATCAAGCAACTAGCTTATTATTTCAAAATCTCTAACACATCCAAATTCACACACTTCAAAACATTAAGTAATTCCTGCACCAAATTGGTTCAAGCTGATGTCATGATTGAAAGGGTTCTACTCCCTTAATATTCTTAATTTAGATACCCCTCTTTAGGATGAAAAGACATTTCTTTGTTACCTTTCATTGGATTCCACATACCAAGTATCCCTTAGTTACACTTTGCAACCACACACTCCAAGCATGTCTTGAGAACACCCATAGCACCCATACGGGTCACAATGACAGTACGTGGTTCTTATCTTCACTTTCTTATGTTAAGATCACATAATCATAGAAAAATTCAGAATATAAATTTTAAAATTTTAGACAACTAAGAAAGCATGAAAACATCATATGGCACGCTTGAAAATTTAAAATCAATCCTAAACATGGATTCTAAGCATGGCACTCTCTCATGAGTAATTAAAACATAAAAACATGCTAAATTGAAAATTGAAACATGATTAAACATGCTGAAAACTAATATTAAACATGTTAAAATCTAAAACTATATATGCATGAACATGCTAGGAATTCAAAATAGAAGGCAATGTTCTAGAAATCCACTCCACCTTAATTAAAATTTCTTATTGAATCCGGCATAGGTTCCCCTTATGTACCACTTTCAGAACTTCAAGAACTTTTAACCGCCAACATAAACCACTTCAACAACTCTCTAAACTATTGAAATCAAAACTTCTCACATAAGAGAGAAAGGAGAAGTAAGAAGAGTTGCCAAGAAGAGGGCAAGAACAAGCAAAGAGGGAAGTGTCAACTCTTTGCTTTGGGATGAGATAAATATGAGCAAGAAGGGTTTTATATAGATGTTCTTGAGCACCATGGGGGATGGTTTGGACATCAAACACGATGAGAATCTTTCCATGCACAATTTAGATGTTTTGCATTGATTTGGGCAAGTGAATCTCATGGTTTGGGCAAATGAGCTCATGGTTGGGCAAGTGGGACCACTAAGATTTCATATCTAAGTGTGAACAAAATCTTTGAACCTTATTTATTTCTTTTATGTGTGTGAACACAAATAAAGGTTTAGAATATGTTCTAATCTCTCTTGAACGTCCTCTATCAGTAGGGAAACATTCTAATATGTTTTGATTCATTGAATCAAATAAGTTTCTTATATAGGAACACAAAAATAAAGCTTTGGAATGTTTCTTATTTCCCTTGGATTCTCTCCCTCTTGGCTCCATATGTAAGCATGAAGTAAGTTTCTATTTTTTGATTTTTTCTAGGTGAAGGAATCTTTCTATATCTCTTTAAATTAGCCACTCTCCACTAAACTTCTATCTTGGGTTTGTCACATGTCTGCCCACACACACACATATGAGACATTTTGTATGTAACCTTGGTATACATGATCATGTATCTTAGCACATGGAATCATACTTGATCATTTACATAGCACATGGGATCATTTTTCATGGTTTCAAATAATGGAAACATCCCATTGAGGTTGAGTAGGATGAGGGTGTACATGATCATGGTGTTCCACCTATGTGACTTGCACATGTTTAGGGGTGGCTATGCATTCATAGGTCCACAAAAATTTTATAAAATTATTATCTCCTTATTTGTAAGGAATTATGATTTATAACCTATAGTTTTTGGAATCACATGAATCTAATACAAATTTTATGGTATGGTTTGGCCTTAGATGATTTTCCTTCAAAAACTTTCTTTATTTAGAACCCATTGAGGTTACTTGGCAAAGGAAAATCTAAATCTTGGCCAATTGTCTTGATTTTTAAAACTTTCTTTATTTAGAACCCATTGAGGTTACTTGGCAAAGGAAAATCTAAATCTTGGCCAATTGTCTTGATTTTTAGATATGTTATTCATTTGGTTAGTTCATGTCATTCCATTTCGTTTTGGGTCATTTCGATCCCCTAAAGTACCCTAAATGTCAATTCTTTCTTAATATGGACCCCCTGAAGGTTGTTTGACAAATGAATACCCTAATCTTGACCAAATGTTCTAATTTTTAGATATTTTGTCTAATTAGTTGGTTCATGTCACTTTACTTCGTTTCAAATTATTTTGGGTCCCTACGAGTCACTAAATGAGAGTTTTGGAACCTGCCAAATTTATCCCTGAAATGAGCACGGTTCCATTTTGCACCCAATTTCACTAAATTGATGATAAATTTCATTTAATTGAGTACTGAGAATTCAAGGTGCTACAATTGCAACTCATTTTCTTTACTTGAAAGAGTTTTTGCAATTTACTTCCTTATTTCATTTCAATAACATTTCCTAATTTCTTGTTTGTTGGAGAACAAAGGTGATTTCCGTCCCTAATTGCGCGAAGGCATTAGTTTTTATCGATAGACTTGACTTTCGATCGCATCTTAACAACATTGGTTATCGTACAATTTAAAGTACCTTCTGTTGCTCTCACTAAAATCAAACAATTGATTAAATAGTTTAACAAAGTAATTTTCTCTTTTCTCTTATAGAGAGAGTTTCAATTGCTCACTGAAAACATATTTTCTTAGTTTATAAAAGCTTTCATTGGTTGGTTTCTAAATTAAAAGCGAGTAGTTGGTTTTACATGTACAATTTTTAATGGAAAACACTAATTTCATCATGAATTTGCATTTTATTTCATTCTTAACAATTTGTGTATGCATGAAACTCAAAATACTTATTTATAGCTTCATTATACTATTACAAATGGCAAACAGTTTATAGAAGTGACATTTAATGTTCTTTCGTATAAAAGCAAATGAGAGCCTAATTAGAATAGATTTCATTCTTTAATGTGAGTTTCTAAAGGTTAATTCTTCATTCAAGAACAATTATAACATTTAAGGAGACTTTTTAACTCATTTAAGCACCTAATGAAATTTTTAATCCTAGTTTCCTTAAAAGAGTGTTACTTTGGACTTTTTCAATTGACCTCATCGCATTCTTTGCAAGCTAGCTGAAGTAAACATGAACGTAGTCCACGTTCCTCTCTTTATATTTTTGGAAATGAACAAACAACTTATTTTTCTTATTTTTAATTAAAAAGAAGGGCCCAACGACTGAATTCCAACTATTTTTTTTTTTTACTTGAAAGAGCTTTTACAACTTTCTTCTTGAAAACATATTTTCTTAGTTTATGAAAGCTTTTAATGCTTGGTTTCTTAATTAGAAGGGTGTAGTTGGTTTGAAGTTTCCAATTTTTAAGTAAAAATAGTAATTTCATCATGAATTCGCATTTTATTTTATTCTTAACAATCTATGTACACATGAGACTCAAAATAACTTCATTACATATTTACAAATGACTAAAAAGTTTATAGAAGTCACATTCAATGTTTTTTAGTATAAAAACAAACGACATCCTATTTAAATTATATTTCTATCTTTGATGTGAGTTTTTAATGGTTAATGCTTCATTTAAGATGAATTCTAATATTTGAGGAGACTTTTCTAACTCATTTAGACACCAAAGGAGTTTGGGACCCTAGTTTCTCGACAAAAGCTTTACATTGGGCTTTCAATTGAACTCCTTTCATTCTTAGCTAGCTACATACTCATAAAAATGAAGGTCGTCCATGTTCCTCTCTTTATATTTTTACAAATGAACAAACAACTTATTTTGCTTACTTTTAACTGTAAAGAAGGGGCCAACGACTCAATTACAACTAATTTTCTTTACTTGAAAGAACATTTACAACTTACTTCCTTGTCTCATTCCAATAGCATTTCCTAAGGGATTTTTTCGTTTCTTCAGAAACTAAAGGTGCTTCATGTCCCTAATTGCTCGAAGGAAGCATTATGTTTTAAAGATAGACTTGACTTTCTATCGTATCTCAACAAGGTTGGTACTTATAGAATTCAAAGTACCTTCTGTTGCTCTCTGTGCAATGTATCAATTGATAAAATAGTTTAACAAAGTAATGTGTTCTTTTTTCTTATAGAGAAAGATTCAATTGCTCACTGAAAACATATTTTCTTAGTTTATGAAAGTTTTTATTAATTGGTTTCTCAATTAGAAGGGAGTATGATGCAGATTACGAATTTGAGAAAGATGACATGAACACATTAATTAATGGTGATGTAATTCATCATATGGTCCAAGACAATACTTTGCATATTCCAAATGGACCGATTACAACGGCCCATGCCAAAAGACATAAAGAAAAATTACTTGGGTTGGTTCAAGACATATGGGTCAAACAAGGTGTTAACTAGGCTTGGATAAATCAAAAGAATCTATGAGCGTTATCCAAGCCCAAGATAGTAAAAACTAGAAGAAGTATAGTGGTTCTTCAATTTTCTTAGGGTTATTGTGACTCTTTGTATGTGTTTCTTCAATTCTTATAGGGTTATTGTAGCTCTTTTTGTAAGGGTCTCTTCAATTCTCAAAGGGACACCCAAGATTTGTATAAATTAGCTTGCTCCACTTTGAAGAGATCATCAATTTAGTAAATTGAGTATTTCATCTAAAAATTTTAGATTTGAGAGAGGCTTTCTCTTATGCTCTTTATTGAACTTTTCTAGACTAATTAAAGATTGATCAATCTTGTGGTGTTTAACACTTTAAGTTCTTGTTTCTTTGTTATTCAAGGGTTCAAGTGGATCATCAACCTTATTTTAGCTTTCTTGGGGTGAGCATACTTCCTTGAATAAGGGTTCTTAAGATCTAATTCCTAGAGGGTCCGCATCAATTGAAATCAAAGCTTTGGCTTTAAGATCAGGTTATATCTTTATCGTTTTGTAAATTTCATTTTAGGCATTTCTTAGCCAATTTCATTGGACTTTTGGACTTAGGGCCTCTTACCTGTTAATTAAATGTTTTGGTCTTTACACCATGTGAACTAATCACATGAAAAGAACATCCATAATGACCCACATGTTCATTATGATGGTACATGATTATTGATCATCATCATCTCATAATTAATCTCATATTCAAGAATCATAGAGTAAAGGAAATAAATTTTAGAATATAAACAATCTAAAAATCAAAGCATGAATCATCCAAAAACATGCATCATACATTGAAATAAACCTAAACATGTTACTAGACATGGTATGGATTAATGAATGCTTAAATTATACTCATGTACTAAACTAAAACTGAAATTATGATCAAATTTATGAAGTTGAAACATGAATGATTTCTGAAAACTAAATATGCAATGGGCATGGTATTAATCTAAAGAAGAAAATATGAGGTTTTAGAAATCACTTCCACCTTATGAAGCTTTTTCTCAAAATTTCAATGGATGTTCCTTTCTTCAACACTTCTAGCACTTCAAGACCACTCAAGAACACTCAATCAAACACTCAAATACTCAAGAATCCCTCAAGATCACTCAAGAACACAAGGGTTGCCAAGAAGAAGGCTAGAACAAGCTAAGAGGGAAGTGTCAACTCTTCTCTTTGGGATGAAGAATAAGTGTGCACAAGGAGGATTTATATAGATTTTCAAGAGGCAAGGGGCATATCTTGAGCGGTTAGGGCAACACACAAACATTCCAAAATCAATAGGGGACGGTTTGCATGTGACGGCTAGGGTTTGTGTTAAGGATATGATGGTAAACTCCATAGTTGGCACCAAGATTGGGTTCAAGAAACTTTTTAGTTTGGTTTACCCTTTGTGTGTGATGGCTAGGGTTTGGTGTGTAAGCATGTTTCATCATTTAGACACTTCTAAGTAGGATTGCTCACATGTGTGCACACACACCCACATGGTTCGATTTTTACATAATAGGGCATGGTATACATAATCAAAATGTGGTGTAAATGAGATCATTCTTCATGGTTCCTGATATGTGTGGTGTACTTGACCATTTTCATGGCACATGAGATCATTCTACATGATTTCAAATAAGGGAAACGTCCCATTGAGGTTGGGTAGGGCAAGGGTGTACATGATCATGGCGTTCCACCCATGTGGTTTGCACATGTTTAAGGTGGCCATGCATTTATGGGTCTACATGAATTTAATAAAAATTCATGTCTCATTGTTTACTAAGAATTAAGGACTTTAATATATATTTTTGTATTCTTAATAAACTAATGCAGATTTCCAAATAATTATTTGACTAGGGTGATCTTCATTTAATTCACTTTCTTAATTTAGACTCCACTAAAGGGTATTAGGCAAATGAAACCCTAATTTTTGGCCAATTGAGCTAATTTTTGGATATGTTATCTAGTTGATTAGTTCATGTCATCTCATGTCATTTCGACTAATTGGGTTCTTAAGGGTTACTAAATGAGAATTTTGGACCTGCTAAATTTGCCCCTGATGCTCCTAAAATGGACCCAATTTCATTTCTCATCCAAATTTCATCAATTGATATTGAAATTCTCATTTTATTAAGTATAGGATTTTCAGGGTATTACAAAAAGCGTTACTTTGGGCTTTCAGTTGAGCTCATTGCATTCTAAACTAGCTAGGTGCTCATAAAAATGAACATAGTCCATGTTCCTCACCTTATATTCTTGTAAATGAACAAACAACTTATTTTTCTTGTTTTTAGCTGTAGAGAAAGTGCCAACGGCCAAATTGCAATTAATTTTTTCTTCTTCAAAGAGCTTTTACAGATTCATTGTTTCATTCTGATAGCATTTCCTAAGCGATTTTCTAGCTCGCTTAGATAGCAAAGGTGTTTTTTGCCCCTAATTGCTTGAAGGAAGTATTACATTAATAACAAACATGACTTTCTGTCGCATCTAAACAAGCTCGGTATTCGTAAAAAATTTAGAGTACCTTCTATTGCTCTTTCTACACTCTACTAGTTGATAAAATCATTTAACAAAGTAATTTTTCATTTTTCTTATAGAGAAAGATTCAATTGCTCAATGAAAATATTTTTTCTTTGTTTATAAAAATTTTTATTACTTGGTTTCTCAACTACACGGAAGTACCTGGTTCTAAGCATTCATTTTTTAAGGGAGAACACAAATTTCATCATGAATTCACATTTTAATGCAATTTTAATCTATGCAAATATGAAACTCGAATTAGTTATTTTTAGCTTCATTACGCTCTCACTTACAAGCAAATAGTTTAAAGAAGTAATATTCAATGTTATTCCACAAAAAAATAACAATCGACAACCAATTTGAAATATATTTCTTTCATGGATATAAAATTCTATTGGTCAATGATTCATTTAGATTGAATAATAATATTTAAAGAGACTTTCTAAGTCATTTAAGTACAACAGTAGCTCGGGACCCTATGAGAAAAGCATTATTTTGGGCTTTCATTTGAGCTCATGGCATTCTCAGCTAGCTAGGTATCCGTAAAAATGAACTAGTTCACATTCTTATCTTTACATTCTTGTAAATGAACAAACAACTTATTTTTCTTGTTTTTGACTATAGATAAGGGGTCAATGGCTAAAGTGCAACTATTTTTCTTTTTTCCTTGAAAGCGATTTTACAACTTACTTCCTAAAAACAAATTTTCTTAGTTTATGAAAGCTTTTATTGCTTGGTCTCTCAATTAGAAGGGAGTAGTTGGTTTTAAGTTTTCAATTTTTAAGGGAAAGCAGTAATTTCATCATGAATTCACATTTTATTTCATTTTTAACAATCTATGTACATATGAGACTCAAAATAGCAATTTATAGCTTCATTACACATTTACAAAGGACTAAAAAGCTTACAAAAGTCACATTCAATGTTCTTTCACATAAAAACAAACATAGACTATTTAGAATTTTTTTTTTCTTTGATGCGAGTTTCTAAAGGTTAATGCTTCATTTGGGAAGAATTATAATATACAAGGAGACTTTTCTAACTAATTTAAACACCCAATGGAGTTGGGGACCCTAGTTTCCTGAGCAAAGCATTACTTTAGGCTTTCAATTGAGCTCATTTCATTCTTTGTTTGCTACGTACTGGTAAAAATGAGCGTAGTTCAAGTTCCTCTCTTCGTATTCTTATAAATGAACAAACAACTTATTTTGCTTGCTTTTAATGATAAAGAAGGGGCCAACGGCTCAATTGTGACTAATTTTCTTAACGTGAAAGAGCTTTTATAGCTTACTTCCTTGTTTCATTCCAATAGTATTTCTTAAACAATTTTCTAGATTGTACAAAAAGCAAAGTTTCCTTTTGTCCCTAATTGTTCGATGGAAGCATTACTTTTTAATGATAGACTTGACTTTCATTCGCATCTTAACAAAGACAGTACTTGTAGAATTCAAAATACCGTATGTTGCTCTCTCTACAATCTACCAATTGATAAAATAGTTTAACAAAGTAATTTTTTCTTTTCTCTCATAGAGAAAGATTCAATTGCTCACTAAAAACACATTCTCTTGGCTTATAAAAGCTTTTAATGCTTGGTTTTTCAATTAGAAGGGAGTAGTTGGTTTTAAGTGTCCAATTTTTAAGGAAAAACACTAATACACCATGAATTTGCATTTTATTTCATTCTTAACAATATGTGTACACATTAAACTCAAAATAGCTATTTATAGCTTTATTACACTATTACAAATGACTAAATAGTTTATAGAAGTCACATTCAACGCTCTTCTGTATATAAACAAACAATAACCTATTTAGAATAAATTTCCTTATTTGATGTGAGTTTCTAAAGGTTAATGCTTCATTTGGGATGAATTATAACATTTAAGGTGACTTTCTAACTCATTTAAAGACCCAAGGAAGTTTTGGATCCTAGTTCCCTTAGAAAAGTGTTACTTTAGCTTATTGTATTCTTTGCAAGCTAAGTTCTTGTAAAAATGAACATAGTCCACATTCCTCTCTTTATATTCTTGTAAATGAACAATCAACTTATTTTTCTTGTTTTGACTATAGAGAAGGGGCCAGCGGCTGAATTGCAACGATTTTTCTTTTAACTTGAAAGAACTTTTACAACTTACTTCTTGGAAATATATTTTCTTAGTTTATAAAAGCTTTTATTGCTTGGTTTCTCAATTAGAAGGGAATAGTTGGTTTGAACATTCAAATTTTTAAACAGTAATTTCATCATGAATTTGCATTTTATTTCATTTTTAACAATCTATGTAGCAATGAGACTCAAAATAACAATTTATAGCTTCATTACTCATTTACAAATGACTAAAAAGTTTATAGAAGTCATATTTAATGTTCCCTTGAATAAAAACAAACAAGAGCCTATTTAGAATACATGTCTTTCTTTGATGCGAGTTTCTAAAGGTTAATGCTTCATTTACGATGAATTATAATATTTATGGAGACTTTTTGAATCAATTAAACACCCAAGGTAGTTTGCGATCCTAGTTTCTCAAGCAAAGCATTACTTTAGACTTTCAATTGAGCTCATTTCATTCTTTGCTAGCTATGTACTCATAAAAAAGAATGTACTCCATGTTCCTCTCTTTATATTCTTTTAAATGAACAAGTAACTTATTTTGCTTGCTTTTAATAGTACAGAAGGGGCCAACGGCTCAATTGTAACTAATTTTTTTTTTTTTTACTTGAAAGAGCTTTCATAGCTTACTTCCTTGTTTCATTTCGATAGCATTTCCTAATTGATTTTCTTGCACGTTCAAATAGCAAAGGTGTTTTTGTCTCAAATTGCCCAAAGGAAGCATTACTTTAACGATAAACTTAACCTTTTGTCACATTGTAACAAGCTTGATACTCGTACAATTCAAAATACCTTTTGTTGCTCTCCCTACACTCTACTAGTTGATAAAATAGTTTAACAAAGTAACTTTTTATCTTTTTGCATATAGAGAAAGATTCAATTGCTTAGTGAAAACATATTTTCTTAGTTTATGAAAGCTTTTATTGCTTGGTTTCTCAATTAGAAGGGTGTATTTTTTTTAAGTTTCGAATTTTTATGGGAAAATGCTAATTTCATGATAAATTCACATTTTAAAACTTTCTTAACCATCTGTGCACACATGAAACTCAAAATAGATATTTTGAGCTTCATTACACTCTCAAATACAAGAAAACAGTTTAAAGAAGTAATATTCAATGTTCTTCCGCAATAAAAGAATTGAGAACCTATTTGAAATAGATTTCTTTCTTTGATATGAAATTTTGTTGGTCAATGCTTCATTTAGAACGAATAATAATATTTAAAGGAACTTTCTAAGTCATTTAAGTACAACGGTAGCTTGGGATCCTATGAGAAAAGCGTTATTTTGGGTTTTTCGTTGAACTCATTGCATTCTCAGCTAGCTAGGTACTCATAAAGATGAACGTGGTCCATGTTCCTCTCTTTATATTCTTGTAAATGAACAAACAACTTATTTTTCTTGTTTTTAACTATAGAGAAGGTGCCAAAGGTGGAATTGCAACTAATTTTCTTTACTTGAATGAATGTTTATAATTTACTTCCTTATTTCATTCTGATAGTATTTCCTAAGCAATTATGTAGCTCGTTTAGATAACAAAGGTGTTTTCTTCCACTAATTGCTTGAAGGAAACATAACTTAAATAAGAAACTTGACTTTCTGTCGCATCTAAGAAAGCTCTGTACTCATTGAAAATTTAAAGTACCTTCTGTTGCTCTTTCTATACTCTACTAGTTGATAAATTAGTTGAAAAAAGTAATTTTTTTCTTTTCTCTTATAGAGAAAGATTCAATTGCTAATTGAAAACATTTTTTCTTAGTTTATAAAAGATTCTATTACTTGTTTTCTCAATTAGAAGGGAGTAGCTGGTGTTAAGCGTCTAATTTTTAAGGGAGAACACAAATTTCATCATGAATTCACATTTTAATGCATTCTTTATTTGTGCACACATGAAACTCAAATTATATATTTTTAGCTTTATTACACTCTCCCATATGAGCAAATAGTTTAAAGAAGTAATATTCAATGTTCTTCGGCAGAAAAAACAATCGACAACCTATTTGAAATAGATTTATTTCTTTGATAAAAAATTATATTGGTCAATGCTTCATTTCGAATGAATGATAATATTGAAAGGGACTTTCTAAGTCATTTAAGTACAATAGTAGCTTGGGAACCTATGAGAAAAGTGTTACTTTGGGCATTCAGTTGAGCTCATGGCATTCTCAGCTAGCTAGGTACCCATAAAAATGAACGTAGTCCACATTCTTCTCTTTATATTCCTGTAAATAAAAAATAACTTATTTTTCTTATTTTTAACTATAGAGAATGTTAGCGATTGAATTGCAACTAATTTTCTTTACTTGAAAGAGCTTTTGTAGCTTACTTCCTTGTTTCATTCAGATAGCATTTCTTAAGCAATTTTATAGCCCGTTTAGATAGAAAAGGTGCTTTCTCTCCCTAATTGCACGAAGGAAACATTAATTTTATGATAAACTTTACTTTCTCAAGCATCATAACAAGCTCAGCTCGTAGAATTCAAATTAGCTTATGTTGCTCTCTTTGTACTCTACTAGTTGATAAAATAGTTTAACAATGTATTTTTTTCTTTTCCTTTATAGATAGCGAAACATATTTTCTTTGTTTATGAATGCTTTCATTGCTTGGTTTCTCAATTAAAAGGGAGTAGTTGTTTTAAGTATCCAATTTTTAAGGGAAAACTCAAATTTCATCATGAATTCACATTTTAAAGCATTCTTAACCATCCGCGTACACATGAAACTTAAAATAGATATTTTTAGCTTTATTACACTCTCCCAAATAGTTTAAAGAAGTAATATTTAATGTTCTTCTGTAGGAAAACAATTGACAACCAATTTAAAATAGATTTCTTTCTTTGATATGAAATTTGATTGGAGAATGCTTCATTTAGGATGAATTATAATATTTGAATAGATTTTTTAAGCTCATTTAAGTACCAACGGTAGTTTGGGACCTAGTTTCCCATAAAAAGCATTGCTTTGGGCTTTCAGTTAAGATAATTGCATTCATAGTTAGCAAGGTACTCATAAAAACGAATATATTTAACGTTTCTCTTTTTAAATACTTGTGAATGAGCAAACAACTTAATTTTCTTATTTTTAACTGCAGAGATGGTGCCAACTGCTGCATTGCAACTAATTTTCTTTACTTAAAAGAACTTTTATAGTTTACTTCCTTGTTTCATTTTGATAGTGTAATCACCCTAGGTCTTATAATGTGTCCACATCAACATGAATTTTTAAAAATTCTAAATAAATATAAAAATGATTGGAACCTTGTTTTTAAGGATCATTATATGATATTTAATCAAGATAAAATTAATTAGAACATTCAGATAGTTAGAAACGTGCGAAAAAGAGCGTTAAAAAACAAGGTATCACACTACCGACCGCGGTCTGTCTGATGCCGACCGTGGTCTGTGATGAGAAAAATCCATGAAAAGTGCAAAACACACTGTGGACCGCAGTCCTTGCAGGCCAACCGCGGTCATCAGTGCAAAAGTGCAGAAACGAGAAACTAGGTCACATCATTGACAGCGGTCCATAAAGTGTCGTCTGCGGTCCATGAAGGGGTGACCGCAGTCCAAAAAGTGCTGACCACAGTCCATGAAGAAAAATATGTCCGATGACCGAGGTCCATCTGACGACGACCGCGGTCCATGCTCGAGCTATATATAGGTTTCAAGCTCATATTTTCTCATTTTGCATTGAAATGATCCGCGGTTTTGGAGAGGAGCGACAAGGGCGATTCAAAGGTGAGTTCTTTGATTTTCTTTGAGTTTTCTTTAAGATTTGAGCTCATTTAAGAGTAGTTGTCAATAGTTAGTAAATCAAAATGATGAAGATCCGTTTAAGAGTCTGTATTGAGGGTTTAGTAGCTAGAAACCAAGCCAAATGTGAGGAGCTGTGATTTATTCCCTTGCATGTGTGTTTGGACACTAGTACGATGGATTTAGGATGGCTATTTGGTTATAGAAATGAAGGGATTGATTTCATTGAAACAAAATCCCGTTTTTAAGGCTTGATCAATGGATTTCAGTGAATAAACAATGTAAACAACCATTCTTTAGTTGGTTTATGTGTTTAAATGATTGTTGGGTGTTCAAAACACTAGATTTAAGTAGTAAACTGGATTTGTAATCACAAGTATGGTGTATACATGTGAAATCCCATTATTTGGTGAGAAATTGTGTGTAGACCGTGGTCCACACCGTACTGAGTGCAGTCAATGGACTTGGATGTCAGTTTGGAGTGTTTTGGGTACATTCTAAAGCACTGAGTGGTAAGAGACCCTTAAAGTCGAGTTAGATGTGCATCATAGGCCCAAAGTAATGCATCATTACCATCTAATGATGCTGATTGATGATATCGGACTACTGTTCGAGGGGTGACGATCCAGTAGTGTTCTGACGCATACAGGTGGGGTTAATTATCTCTTCCTCACTCTTTAGTATTATGCGGATGTAGGATACGAAATATGATCTATGTTTAAATTCATGTACTTAGTATCATGCTAGGAATGTATGCCTTGGGTGGATTGATTAACATGATATCCTAATGTCTGGTTA
>JAJIYU010012286.1:0-14690 GCA_030144865.1 Tinospora cordifolia | reverse complement strand
GTTGCGTCTCGTACGATCTTCTACATCAGAAATCGAACATCTGTGATTTTGTTGATTTATCATGTTATACTGTAGTATGTTCAATTTCTGTTGAAATATTTATCTACCATGCTCTTGCACACAAAAGTCAGATTATATGAGATTTCAATCACGTGCCGGTACGGGGGACTTTCTGTGTTCCATGTAGAATTGGAACTGGCTGTCAATACTGACACCAGCATAGAACATGTTTCAAAAATGAACCCACTGGAAAAGGGTTTGAGTTTCAGAATTGATCTCTCTCCCTAGATCTAGAGCACAGAGGGTATTCCCGTTCGGTCTAAATTACAACTGAATTAATATATTGGTTGAATCGAATTAATCTCTGAAAGTGTTTGATCTGCTTGCATTGTCTAATTGGAATAATGGATTAAATAGATGGAATGATTCACTGGGCTGTGTAGCTCACCCCCTTATTTTTTACAATAGGAAATTAATCAGCCTACGAGGAGATTTTTTTCATAGAAAATTTTATTTATTTTATTGTAAGGCACATCGGCCCAAGTAGAATCATGTATTTTCAGCTTTGAATTTACTTTTCGCTGTAATGGAATATTGTACTTAGAATTGTTGAATGAACAAATAAAGAATCTTCTTTACTATGATTTCATTTTGTACATAGACTAATGTATACAGGAACCCTAATGTATTTGGGTGTAAGAAGAAGAAAATATAGCACGGGCCCATCTCCTAGGCATCCGAAGATTTTTTATCAAAGAGAATTGAACCTTCAGATGACATGGAAGATGGGACTTGGGAGGCGGGGTGTTACACTAATATTATAATTAACTTAATTACGAATAAAATAAGACTTCTAAATATTATAAGCTTAGATTCAGGGCCTAATATTTCAATCTTTCCTTATAAAAGATTTTAAATTTCTAAGGGTGTATTTTTCAAGCTTTCAACTAATCTAATTAATTAGATTATTTTATCACTTAAGGTTATTCCTCATCTATTTCATATAAAAATTTATTTTCAATTTAAATTAGAATTTTAACTGTGGAATTCCTTTTAACTTGGGTTTTTACCACATTGAACTTCGTAAATTTTTAATATTCATATTTTAACATTTATTCAAAGTTCACAAAATTTAACATAATAGTTTTAGCATAAAATATTTGGTAAGGTTTCAATTTTTTTATGTTTTTCAACTACAAAATTACGAATTTTCTAATTTCACTTCGTGCATCTAAGTCAACTAAATGATTAATTTTGAACTATTTAAAATTTACAATCAAAAAGTTAAAAGTATTATACCTTTTCCAAATCTGAGTCCAAAACTAGATGTCGTTCGTTTTCATCCTTGCGCAAACGATGATCAACGACTAACCCAATTACAACTTTACTGTTACAACTTCATCTTCTGCGCCCCTTCTTGATTTCAATAGTCATCCAAAATCAGAAATTGAAACCAACGAACCAGATGGCACTTGTTCTAACTTATGTTGGACGATCAACGGTTGAAACTAAAACCTAATCATACTCTTAACTCCCCACGCTTCAATCTCCCATCCAATGGCTCTTCTTCTATTCATGCTTCACGGACAGCAAGTATTCCATCCACGCCAATTCAAGTCAATATAACACATCTTCATTGTTCTTCAGTCCCATTTCCAGCAACTCATGGAACAGGTTTTGCACACCCACAGCAACACACCCATTGCCTTCCTATTTTCTGTTCATTTTTGTTTCTTCATTTTTCTGCTGCTATGCTCCAATTCCTCCCCTGTTCACGTTTCACGGTAACTGCAACCGCACTCACACACACATCTCATCGTCACCCCAGTTCTCTGCTCATCTTCCCTGCATGGCATTCTTCTTCATTTTTCACGTCCAACAGTAGCAACAGCCTGGAGCAGCGACAACGGATGGGAAAACTAGCGAAGCTGGTCTCCTTCCTTCGTCTTCTTCTTCGTTCGGCAGCAGGGGACAGCAATAGTAATAGCCTGCAGCCTCTTCTTCATCTTCTCTTCTTTGTTCCTCCTCTTCCCGCGTGGCAGCCGCCAAGCCAGCAGCTTCATCCTTTCCTTCTCCTCCTCTGTTTGTGACTCCCGGCCAGCAGCACAACCACCAGAGATCTCTGGTTTCCGTTCTTCATCTTCTTCCCAATAAAACATCACTCCCCTGTATCATTTCTTCCTCTGTTCTCTGGTGTTAACCCAGATTGTTTTAACTCCTCAACCCGGCATATCACAGCCATGACTGCAACCGAACTGTTGCTCATCCTTCCTTTGTTTCCGTCCACCCAGCAACACAGCTTCCTCATCTTCAACTCAGCAACAGCTAATCTTTCCTCCACTTCTATTACGTGCTACAGCAACTCGGTTCCTCCCCTCTGTTCCACAGTAGAGATAGCAGCAGCAACGCAGCAACAGAGCATCGTTGCTCTGTTTCCTCCCTTCCCTCTGTTCGTCACATAAACACACACCAGCGGCCAAAACCACAACCCACAGCTTCTTCTAGTCTCGCAGCAGCATCAACAACACACCCCACAGCAACCTCCTCTTCTTCTTCTTCTCGTTCAGCGGCGACAACAGCAGCAGCTACAACAGCAGCAACAGAGCACCATTGCTCTGTTTTCTGTTCCTTTTGGTTCTTCATCGCCACAACAGCTGCAAAACCAGCAGGGTTGGTCTTCCTCTTCTCCTGTTCGTGCAAACTCAGAGCAGCAGCAGCCCACAACTCCTCCTTCATTGGTCGTCCTGCTGTCGGTCACCAAACCAGAGCACCAACTTCACCTTCTCTGTCTCCGTTCCAAGTGGTTGCTGCTTTCCGTCTTCATGCTTCACAACCCCCGGTTGCAACAGGAATTTTTCTTCTTCTTCAAGTGAATCATGCCACTTAGACGCTGCATTAGCTTCTCCCTCAATCTTCTGTTGTCCGGATAATTCGAGTCAACCACTCGACACTCTTCTTCGATTGTCTTCTCTTCTTCCGCCCATTCAACCAGGTAATTCTGGTTGTCCCTCAAATAATCGAATATATATATATATATATATATATATATATTATATACAATCACATTAAACTTGTTATATACTTATAACTATATACTTATAATGAAATTTCTTGTTCATTTTAATTTTTCTATTATATGTATAATTATTACCTAATCATCAATATGTTCTCACTTCGCAATTACTATTTTGTTTTCTATAAAATTTTCGAACACTACCTTTCATCATATATATATATATATATTATATTATTATTATTATCTTATTATCTCTCTCTTTTTTTTCTAGCTAAATCAATTAATATTGATTTTTAATTTATTATTTTATTTCATTTTATACCTACTCACAATGTGTCACGATCATAGAGTTACGGAGTATTACATTATAAGTGTCAAAATTTGATTTATCACTACTCAAAATAACTAGTAACTAACTTCTAACTGACTCTACTAACAATGACTTATTCTATGTTACACAACTTTTCTATTATTTCTCTCTATATTATTAAATTGCTGTTCCTCTATTTCTACTATGTCCTTGCTGGAGAGAGTCAATGCCACTGTTGCTGAATGTGCTTCTCTTATGTATATATATATATATATATATAATTGTTTATACATAGCATTATTTTTATATATAAGCAATTATATAAATAATGCTATGTATAAACAATTATATAAATAATTGTATGTCTATATATATATAATACGTGTAATATATTATAATTATATAGTATGTAAAAACACACACATTATTTGCACACATATTATAAAACACACATATTATACAACCATAATGAATATTTTTATATATTTCTACTTATGTAATATTCACATCTCACATTTATACATATCCATGTATAAATTTATATATATGCTTGTTTCTATTATTTATTCTCAGGTACCAAGGTTTTCCAATTAGTTTAATTTATTTCATATTTTAGAGTATACACATGCAATTTATATTTAAAAAATGTTATAAATTTCTCAAAGGAAATATTTTATTTAAAATTCGTACAAAATTCGTGGGTGTTACGTAATCTAACATATATAAGTTTATATTGTACGTACATAATCGATTGTATAACACATGCATTTTTATTTGTAGTTCTTATATATATATATTCGCGCATTATTTTCATGTCATTCCCGAATTTTCACACCAAGCAACTGAACAATTTTTATACCCGCATTATTTATAAATTATTCTCACATTATACCACTATTTACCGGCATTATACATGAATTATTCATTTGTTATACTTGCATTATTTAGTCAAAAATAAAGTACAATTTTTATTCTCGCATTATTCAGATATTATTTTCACATTATATCAGTATTCACGCATATTTGCATATTATTCAAATATTATATATGTATTATTCATTTGTTATACCCGCATTATTCATTTAAAAATATTGTATATATATACACATACATAAGCGCAAATCACTTAATTTACTTGCGATTCAGTTATCGTTTCAGTTTGTTTCTATTTTTATGCCTTAATCTCTCTGTCTTCTTCTCCGTTGTCTTTGCGATTTCCTCTGTTACAATGAAGAACGAATCTTCATCCTTTCCCAACAGGATGATTGTAAATGTTGAAAATCAAGTACATCATATTCTTCCGAATCTTTCATTCATATTCGTATGAATATGATAGTGAATGGCTATGTAGTTTGTTCAATTTTCTTTGAACTACGATATTGTTCGATCAAACATGCTTTCTCTTCTTTTTGTTAGTATTATACATATGTTGTACCAAAAACATGATGTATTCTTAATGAATAGTTTAAGTATAAAGATGTTATACACTAGTATTGATTAACTATTGATGGTATACCTAAGGTATAAAGATGTTATATTGTAGCATTTATTGACTATTTATTATACAATAGAGTATAAAGATGTTACACTATTATAATGTTTATTCTGATATAAAGATGTATAATGATGTTATATCCTTTGGAATGATTATTTTGATTTTATACACCTTTTTATTTTATTATTATATTACATGTTATTATGATATTATACACTTGCACGAATATCAATATATTGTTAACCCTGAAGATAGATACTTAGCTAGGGTTGGGTGCCTGACCAAGTTGAATGCATGCAATATGTTGATTTTCACGTTGACAGATAACCAGCTGCTGAAGTTTCAAGAGACTTGTTTTAACCATTTTCTTGATATGACATTTGGCAACCTCAAATAGTTCATAATATATTGTTAAGAGAAATTGTTCAAAAAGACGAGTTTGTTCTGGTCTTCAATTTTAATAACATTATTGCAAAATTTTTTATAGTTAAATTTGCAATGATAATGGGTTTGAAATGCAGCAGAAAAACTAGAAACATTACAACTGGTTTTAAGGATAAAATTTTGAAGGATAAATATTTTAAGGGAGTGGAAAAGAAAATTAAAAAGTGTATAGTTGATGCATTTACAAATCGGGTATAGGAGAATGATGATGATGCTATGAAGATCATAGTTTTGTTCTTTATTTATTTATTTTTTTGTTTCCTAATAAAATAGAAAAGTTGGTAAATGGAGTTGATTTTGAATTTGCACAAACTAGTGAATATATGGATTATCCTTGAGACAAGGCTCTTTTTGACACTACATTAGATTCCATTAAGAATAATTTTGCATTAGATGCAAATCAGCTAAAAGCTAGGAGGGGCAAATACCCAGCCATATACAAGCTTCTTGGGTTTGTAATAGCATTACAAGTTTGGTTTTATGAGTGTTTTGTTGATACTGATGGTTTGTTTGCCAATCGACCTATCAATGGATTTCCTCGAATATTAAACTGGACTTGCATTGAGCAACCCAATTTCAAGAGCATGGAGAAGGCGCTGAACATTTTATTAATTAATAAGGTAATTTTTCATGTATTTGATCATATAGTATACACAACATTTATACTATAATTGAACTATTCTTTGTTGTCACATTTCTTATGATCTCATATTAACAATTTTGTAGCAAGCCCCAATGAACTACTGCAACCATGCATGGATGGCTTGATTACAAAAGCTAATAATGTCACACCCCGACCCCCGATCCGAACGTCGTGTCTGTCAATCTGTGGCCCCATCGTCGAGCGTCGCGCGGCTGCAAGCTCGGCGCGTGGTCCGCCGAGGCCCCGGGCGTGCAACAGATGTCATCATCTGTTTTTCTTTTTACCTCTATACACGAGGTTTAAGTTATTTCTTTAATTTCAAATAATCATTTTAATCATGCTTCACCAAGCAATTGGTTTCAAATCAAATTCACCGGATGTTCAAAATCATATTTATACTGAAAATTAAGATAATAGTAGCGAAAACACATTTCAGATCAAATCTTTCCAAATCATTGAACGTTGTTTAGCAATACCATATCTAAAAATCATCAGTTTATCAGTCAAGATAAAACAGTGTTCAAAATGGTAAAAACAGTCATGTATATACATATACAAAAATATGATACATGGCCCTCTGGCCCAAGTTCAAACATACATCGTAAAAACTGTACAAAATAGAAAAAGACAGTTAAACCAAAAATATCACTCTCTCTCTTTACAAATCCTCCAGTTTCTGGTCTGCATCCTCACTGAGCGCTAGGCTCATGAGTACCTGTAAAATAAAAATGGGGTGAGCTCGAAAGCCCAGTAGATCTCCCCTACACATCAATAGCATTATGCAAATGAGCATACGAAACATGCAAACAGTTTCAATCATTAGGGCATTTCAAACACTTAGTCAGTTTATCGGTTGCGCTCTAATATCAGGAATTTACCATCTGATATTAGGAATTAACCGAAAGAGTGAACCACCCTCGGTATCCCAGTTGTGGTCCTGAACACAATTAGGCACGACGTCTTTATCACACAAAAGTCTACCTCTGAGACCACGACCCAAGAAGATACTGAAACCAAGGGAAAAATCCTCATGACTTTTCAAATTCGAGGGTCTCATACAGTCGCTCGCAGTTTGGCCTAGTTGGGGATACCCACGATGACGTCCTGGGACATCCGGAGAACCTCAACGCGATGTACCACCAGTGCCCGTTCATCGCCCCGGTACGTGGAGGTCTTAATAAACCTTTAATGTTCTTTAGTTTCACAATCATAGTTTTCATTCCACACAGCATACAAACATGCTTATTCAAAATGCTAAGCTAAGCAAATATAACAAATTTAATGCCAAGCTGATCATAATATCCTAGTACTAGAAAGCAAGTAACCGGACATTAGGATATCATGTAAATCAAACCACCCAAAACATACATTCCTAGCATGATACTAAGTACAGGAATTTAAACATAGATAACATTCCGCATCCTACGTCCGCATAATACTAAAGAGTGAAGAAGAGATAATCAACCCCACCTGTGCACGCCGAAACGCTGCTGGATCGTCACCCCTCGCTCAGCAGTCCAATATCGTCAATCAACATCATTAGATGGTAATGATACATTACTTTGGGCCTTTAAAACACATCTAACCCAACCCTAAAGGTCTGTTATCAATTAGTGCTTTGGAGTGTATCCAAAACACTCAAAAACAATGTTAGAGTCCATTGATTGTGCTTAGTACGATGTGGACCACAGTCTACACACCATTTCTCACTAAATAATGGGATTTCACATGTGTACACCATACTTGTGATTACTAATCCCGTTTAGCACTCAAATATAGTGTTTTGGACACCTAATAATCATTAAAACACATAAACCCACTAAGAAACAGTTGTTTACATTGTTTACTCATCAAAACCCATTGATCAATCCTCAAAAACAGAATTCACTTTCAAAGAAATCGATCCCTTCATTTCTATCACCAAACAACCATCCTAAATCCATCATACTAGTGTCCAAACACACATACAAGGGAAATACACAACAGCTTATCCCATTTGACTTGGTTTCCAGCTTCTAAACCCACAACAGTAAGTTAATGAATGCATCTTAATCACTTTCATTCACTAACTATTGATAGATACTCTTAGATGAGCTCAAATCTTAAAGAAAACTCAAAGAAAATCAGAGAACTCACCTTGAAGTCGCTCTCCCGTCGCTTCCTCCGAATCCCAAGTAGTTTCAGTGCAAAATGAGAAATTCTGCGCTTGAAATTTATATATAGCTCGCACACGGACCGCGGTCGTCATCAGACGGACCTCGGTCATCGGACAGATTGCTCTTCATGGACCTCAGTCTTCACTTTATGGACCTCGGTCATCCCTTTATGGACTGCGGTCGGCACTCTATGGACCGCAGTCACCAATGTGACCTAGTTTTCTCGTTTTTGCACATTTTCACTGATGATCGCGGTCAGCCTGTAAGGACCGCGATCCACAGTGTGTTCTACACTTTTTCTGGGTTTTTCACATCACGAACCGCGGTCGGCATCAGACGGACCGTGGTCGGCAGCAAGATGCCTTGTTTTTTAACACTTTTTCCCGCACGTTTCTAGCTATCCGAATGTTCTAATAAATTTTATCTTGATTAAATATCATACAATGATCATTAAAAATAATTTTTCACTCATTTTTATATTTATTTTGAATTTTTAAAAATTTATATTGACGTGGACGCATTATAAGACCTAGGGTGATCACAAATAAGGAGATTGATGTTGCTGAAGAAAATGAAGGCTAACATCAATTTTCAGATTATGATGATTTTGTTGATCCCCCAATATTTATTTTGCCACCTCCTGTAAAATAAATAAGTAATATTTATATAAATAAGTCTATCGCAACCATGAGGATACCTAGAAGGCAATGCGATTGTTGTAATGAGATCAAAATAATTTTGAAAGAGGGTTTTGATAAGATTTTTGAAGAAATTAATTATCTAAAATCTCTATTGCATGAGATAAATGTTTAAAGCTTCAAAACCAATCAATTTTTTTAGACTTTCATTGCAGTATATTAATGATATGATAGTAGTATACCATTTATATACCTACATTATACCATGAGTGTAATATATTAGATATTGTATGCTTGTTGTTGTCTATTGTTTGCTTGTGTATATTGATGCTATACCAACTATATACATTCATTTTGCTCACTAAATTTTTATTTTCATGTAGAACTGTCTTGAAAAAATGATGTAAATAAAGCAAAAGTCAATAAAATAGAATCTGCTACTAGGAACAAATGTACTGATGTCGAAGCTACGTGCCAAAGTTTGGTGCCATTGCAAGAGATTGTTAGTGATTGCAACAAAAAGTGGAAGATACTTTTAAACACTTTATTTGGATTGTGATTTGTCATTTAGATTTATTTTCATTAATATTGTATATTGTATACTTTCATGTTAAAGGCCGACTCAACAATAAGTAAAGGAGAAAGAAGGAAGAAAAAATCATCAATCCTGGTAAGATCATGAATACAATTCTTTTATTAATTCAAGAGTATGCTTTTGTAGTTTTTATAAATCTAACTGTCCTTAATTTATCCGCTTTTAGGATATTTATCATTTAATTTTACTGACCCAAGTTGTTGACAAGGATGAATCAAAATATTATTCACCTATTGAACGTGAACGAGAAACCACAATTGATGAAATTGTCGAGTCAACAGTCAATGTTGCGACTTCAACCGTCTCTAATGAAGATCACACTCACTTCTTCTAGTTCCTGTAGTTAATAAAAAGGGGAGGCGTCCCGCTGGAGACAAACTTAAAGAAAAGGAGATTGTGAAGGGACGACTATCCCCTTTAAAGATATGTCTACATGAAGATATAGACATCAGTGCTATAGCCGAGTTTGATGAGTGGATTCAAAAAGGTTGGTTGAAGCGCTCGAAGTAAGTTTTCTTAGAGATCAAGTTTGGATTCCAAATATTGTTGTTATTTATAATTCATTGATATTAATATCCATCACATTATTTTGGTCAAATAAAATATATCATGATCGCAAAAATAATGTGAATTCAGCTTTTGATTTTCAATCGCTAATGTCACTAATAAGAAATGGTTTTACACACTGTTCACCTCAAGCCAGCTTATCTCCTCCTCTGTAAGTTTAATTTTTTGCACATGATATTATTGCTTACAAATATTATACTGATAATATATCAATATACACTATAAGAAATGATACTTACAATAACGTGCAATATTCGTTGTTATACCCATATGACAACGTTCATGGTGATGTTGTTAATCAAGGTGTTGTTAAACGACCGACTATTTTTATCATTGGTCACCAGCCTATTGTTGTAAAGCATTGTGTGTCAGTCTAGGGTGAGGTTATAACAACATTCACCCGTTATTAAATGATTCAATCTTCAAACAATATTCGATAATGGTCACTATGCATGTTGTTGTAGAAATATTACAACAACAGGCGCACGTTGTGGAAACCCTAACCTTTAACAACCGTCACGAGCCTGTTGTTGTAATGCGTTGTGTATCGGTCTAAAAACTGAGGTTACAACAACGTTCGCACGTTGTTAAATGCTTCAATCTTTTATGACATATTCGACAACGGTCATTGTCGCTGTTATTGTAGACCTGTTATAATAACGGGCGAACGTTATGGAAAACCTAACCTTTTAACCTTTCAACAACGATCAAATAGTTGTTGTTGTATGTTCATTACTTAACAACATGTTTGTGCCCGTTGTGAAAGCTCAAGTATTTTAACAACAATCGTCTGCACGTTGTTGTATCATATATCTTATAACGAAAAATTGAACGTTGTCCTATCTATCAATTTTTTTTAATCATAAAATTATTTTACTACAATATATATTATATATATTTACCATTATCTGTAAATTCATAATATAAAATAAACATTATTAAACATTTGTCCTATCATTTCAAATGCCTCATTCAGTATATACAATCCATCAAACATATATACAATCCATCAAAAAGTGTAATTATTATTTACAATAGTCTTATGTACTTCTTTGGCCAAGCAATTGTACTTCCAACAGCATCACTCAAGTAATGAATTTCTGATGTTGGTCTATATAAATCAACATTTTCATTCACTACTTTTACAACCCAAACTCTCCAACAATCAAAGCCTAGTGTGAGGCTATGAACTTTAGCCTTAGGATCTGTAGAAGAAATCTTTCCTACTGCTACAACTTCTTCGTCTCTTTTATTTCGGGATGTCAATTAAATAATTCGCATCTAGCATTTTCAGGAGGCAATTTTTCTTGGGTGGGTTTACTACCTTGTTGTGACTACATAATACATAAACAAATTAAAGATAATATAAAAATTATAAGAATTAAAGTTTATAATCAAAGTTGGGTTCAAAATATAATTTACTTGTGGTGTTTGAGCTTTCGAATGTGTCATATTCATGTCTCTTCCACTTGGGCTTTGAAGATGTTTGAACCATATCATAAAATATATTTCACTATACGAATTTAAGTAATTGATTAAGCTGCAAAAAAAATTTTAAGCCTAGTTGTCATCTGTTGAGATTGCATTAAGAGCATGGCAGTCAATGCTTCAACTTTTTTCTCGAATGTATCCATTTTCTTTGATTTTTTTAAGAGTATTTATCTTTTCTGCTTGATCTTGAATTATATTCTCTAAGACCTTTACTTTTCTACTATTTTGAATTTGAGCATCAACCTTTGAAGGTATTGCCCCAAATCCAAGACCTTGAAGTAGCCCACAACGCTCAGGTCCTAATACTTTAGTAATGACATCCTCTTTTAAGTTATCTCTCTTGACTGAATTGGTGGTAGATTGACTAATGTCATTAATCTTTTCTTGCATTTACATAAAAAACAAGTAATTAACTTGATAACTTTCTATTGTTATACAAGTTCAATATATATATAACTACATATCATTTGCTTTAATGATTTACTGACAATTGCTACTTGAATTGCTTCATTTAAAGGTTCACCATTCTTTCTCAAATGACCCTTTGTCCATACATCTACTCTTACAACTGAATCTGAATTTTTATTGGTCTCCTTCTAAAATATGAAAAAAGTAACATTTACAACATATATGCTTATGTAAAAATACAAAGAGGAAAAATAAAATGAAGCACGTGCCAAGACCATTACCAATTCATGCTCCAAATGACCATAGCCCTTCCTGCTCATTGTGTGTAATAGCTTTTGACTAGTCCTCATTTCACTAAACTTTTTTCTTGTTGCCTAATAAAATGAATATATTAATAATAATGAAAAAGAAGTGATGATTCAAAATTAAAGTATACATATAAAAAACACACGACAAACCTGAAACTCTTCGGATAATCTTTCTTCAACAAAAGTATTCCACTCTGTATGAGACATCATATTGCTAGGCTTAAGATATTTGTCTACAAAGTTTATATCTTTTTTTCCATTACTTCTCTAATTACTGTAGAAACTTTGGACTTATATTGCCTCCAGCTTTGTCCCATCTTTTGCAACATCATAGCCTTATTAGACTTGTCAACTACAAATCTTGTCTGATATGCACGAAAAAAGGATAAATTGAAGAATTTTTACAAATAAAGTATTAGAATCTATTATGAATAAATAATTCAATTATACACATACCTCAATTAACCTCCAAAGTTGTTCATTCGTCTCTTGAGCCACATGATGTCAATCTTTAATTACTACAGGCACGTGCTCTCGCACAATTACACTAATATAAGATGATAGCTTTTTAGAATTAGTTGACATTGGCTGCCCTCTTTCATTGAACTCAACTTCCATTCTAGGAGCATGTCCCAAAACCAAACTCATCCTAGTGGGTTCATGCTTCTTTGTTGTTGTGTTATCATTCTCTGTTGCTTTTGTACTACTTTCTGTTTTGTGTGATGATCTTGGTGAGTTGGAGTCCTTATTAGACACTTTCACTCCTTCATTCCAGAACGATTCATTGCAGCTAACATGGTTGTCCATTGCTTCTTAGTTCTTTTCTTAGCTTGTTTAAAGGACTTAAAAAAATACATTCATATATATATATATATATATATATAATTATTTACCTTTTAATATTTACATAAACTTGACCAAAAATGCATCATTATGAATATCACTGAAAATAAAATACTTACTTCACCGGCTTTTAAAGTCTTCTTTTTTGTTATAGTGGCTATAGAAAATATAATATGCCTGTTAATACAAAATAAAAAGAAATTAACTAATTACTTTAGATGTAATAAATAACTATCACATAATTAAAAAGTAAGATTTAATACACAATCCAAGCATATAAACTCAAACAAAAATTCAAGAACAACCAAAAAAATTAAATAATAATAATAATAATAATAATAACAAAAGAACAACAACAGTTACCAAACTCACAAAGAAGACCAACCATTACAAGCAGAGATTTCATTCTCAAATGCATAAGCAAATATTTCGTTCTTAAATACCCACAGAAGAACAACAACAACAAATGAAAATTAACAGAAGAAAGACAAACAAAGAAGATCGATGAACTGAAAGGCACAAAGAAGAAGACCAACCGTTACAAGCATAGATTTCGTTCTCAAATGCAAAAGCAGATATTTCGTTCTCAAATACCCAAAGAAGAACAACAAGAAGATTAACAAAAGAAAGATGAGCAGTGAAAATCTAAGAACTTAAACGCATAAAGAAAACGATCGAACCACAGTGACTCTAAATAATATGAGTATTCCCGCATAACTTTTTTTAGGGTGGGAACTGATTTTTTTTCTTTTCATATTTTTTGTAGTATAATGTGAGAATAATATACGAATAATATGAGTATGACAATCGTTCGATTGTTGATACAGAAATCTGGGGTTAACATGTGAATAATGCGAGAATAACATATAAATAAATGTGATATAACGTATGCATAACATTTGAATAATTATCGGATAAAACAAGTAATGGTAGAGGTATAACATACCAACCAATGGATAATGCGTCAATAATGGTATAATGCAAGAATAATAACTAAATAATACGGGTATAAAATTGTTCGATTGTTTTGGTAAAAATTATGGGAATAACATGTGAATAATGCAGGGATAACATGTGAATAAAATTCGGTATACAGTATGTATAACATATGAATAATCATGAAATAATACGAGCAATGATACAATGCAAGAGTAATATCTGAATAATGCGATTATAAAAATTGTTCGATTGTTGATATAAAAATGCGGTATAACGTATGCATATATAACATATGAATAATTATAGAATAATGCCAGTAAGGGTATAGTTATAACATACCAACAGATAGATAATACATTAATAATGATATAATACAAGAATAATAAGTTAATAATACTTGTATAAAATATTTTCGATGGTATTGGTAAAAAAATGCAAAAATAACATGTGAATAATATAGGGATAACAAGTAAATAAAATTCGGTCTAACGTATGTATAACATATGAATGATCATGAAATAATGCGAGTAATAGTAGAACGTTGGTATAAAATAGCAAGCGATGGATAATGCATGAATAATGGTATAATGCAACTCATTATTACCATAATAATAATATATAGTTTATTATTATTATTATTATTATTATTATTATTATTGCATTGTTGGTGAAATTATGCAAGAATTCTACATTTTAAACGTATTCTATCATATTTTATTAAAACAAATGTAAAGATTCTTTTTATATAATAATGTCAAATGATCTTGTTTATTATGTTGTGTCCTTATATTATCATATTTTAATCTTTTATGGCTCACAAATGTTTTGTGAAACTTT
>JAJIYU010012285.1:0-14637 GCA_030144865.1 Tinospora cordifolia | reverse complement strand
CTTCACTTTTCATATTATATTCGCTTCTTTTATTTTTTACATGAGCACGGAGTGCCATGCCCAATGATGTAGTCTAATTCTTGTGGAGTGGTATGATATACATTAGATATTTTTTGAATTATGTGTCATCTTTTTCAATTCTGAATAGAACAACAACCTTATATCATCATTGATCACCAAATAAAGGTATCATCTCCTCACTTGATATTTAATATTTTAATAAAGTAATATTCACATTTATCTTTAGTTTAGCTATTAATATTCCAAATAATATCATGAAACTAGTTATTTTCGGAATTATCTTGAAAATTTTTATATTTTGTTTCGTCAACACATAACTAAATTAAAATTGGTTGAATGTTCATTAATACTTGTAATTCATCCATTATTTGTAAGATACATAAAACTTTCTGTTTCTTATATATCATTGTAACTGTGTACAAGTTATATATCATTTATATATTATTGGTATCTGTTTTTTCTATATATCAAAATTATGGTTATCTCTTAAACTCTCTCTATAAAACATGTTGTCACACACCTGTAATGTATTGTATACATTCATAATTTTAAAAAACACAATAGTTTCCAAAATAAATTATACAAAATTTTTTAAAAATAATCATATTTAAAACTACAATTTAACCTAATCTACTTCTTCTTCTATAATTATTTTCTTTTATATTGCCAGTTTTTCTACAACTACCTAATTGAAGAGTTTTGAATTTGTGTCTTGTAATAGTCCGCCTCACCCTTGTGGCCCATACCACCTTGTTCCCGATTTTGGAGGTTGCATTTTTATCAAAATGCCCTCAAACCCAAATAATTGGCACGTTATCGTCACGTGCAAAGAGTAATATAAATCATCTTGAGCCTTCCGAGAGGCGAGCGCATCACATTATATTTTCTTTCTCTTTCAATTTCGATCTCAACTCTATAAGGCATTAATCAACCTGAATATGGATACATAGACCTTTGAACTTATTCATCAACATAACTTTGAATTGGAAGGGAAACTAAGGGCCAACATCCCCAACCTTTAATCATCGGTTCTCCAAAATGTTCGAAAATGAAGGTGAGCTCAAAAGCTCAGTAGATCATCCCAAATATTTAGGTTATTATTTTAATTAAATAAAATAGACATGACAAGCACTTTCGTGAATTGGGTAATTCAAACAGTTGGTTGTCTTCAATTGTCATTAGGACTAAAAGGATTATAACTTAATGTTCCAAATCTAGGAAAGGATGTCAACTATGGACGCTTAAATCCATCATCTATGCATTGAGTTTAAAGCCAAATGCCTGAATTCACTATTTTAGAAATGGGGTTAACATACGAACACCCAAATCCAAATCAAATGATGGCAAGTCAGGTTTTGTTGGAGCACTCACAGTGGAGTACCCTCACCGTGCTGGTACATGATTATAATCTTTGTTTAATTTTTCATTAATGATAAATAGTGGCATGATACATTCAAGATAAATAGTAACTAGCATATAATTATTGTAAACATTGTACGCACGTCACATCATAGATTATTTAAGCACGTATCATGCATCATTAGTTATATAGCCCTAAGCATGCATGATACATTCAAGATAAATAGTAATTAGTATGGTAAACATTGTAGGCACGTCACATCATAGATTATTAGTTATATAGCCCTAAGCATGCATGTTTTAGGCATGACATGTACAATCAGGTCAAATAGAATATACATATTTAAGCATCATCACACATATAAGCCTTATTTAAATCAAAATAATAAAATAAAACTCAGAAATTATCTCCATCTTATATGCTTAATCCCTTTGTGTTGTTGTTCTGAGCCTTCTTGAGTTTTCAACCTTGAAGATTAAGGTTCAACATGTTATTCTAAGTGATTCATGCATTTTCACTATTTTTGAATCGTGTTATAATGGTCCTTTACCATATATGGCCTATAACATTACCCTAGATGAGCCTCGCCATGGTCCTACGTCTGTGTATTGCAGTAGAGGAATGAGCTAACCACGGTAATCATAATGCATGGTTGGAAAAAAATAGTAATTGTAGAAACATTAATGTGGTAAGCTACCACGGTAACTAGAAGGTGTTTGCACTATTTGGACACACTATTGTGATAGGCTAGCACTGTAGTCAGAATATAATTTCTCAAAAATAGGTGAAAACAATGACACTACCGTGGTAACCATGATTAGTCCTGTGGTAGTCTACACAGAAAATGAATTTTTGGGTACGTTCTACATGTTTTGTGTTCTCTCATGAGCTTAGCAACCTACTACTTCGACTTCTAGACCAAGAAACAAGTATTTGTGATTGAGATATGGTCATGATACCTTCATTGAATCGTTGAATCCTTTGGTTACTCAAAACACTAACACAACAATAGGTTATTCTATGCAAAACTCTAGTTTTTTCTCCTTCTTAATAATCTAATTGTCGTGTAGGAACAAAAAGAATGCTAAGAAACTACTAGGAGAACAAAAATATAAGTGATTTGCAGTTGCTTGAGTGATGGTGTGTTTAAGCAATATTTATATAGAGTTCGAATGAATAGATTTTGAAAGCTTTTGGGTTGTTGTTATTGTACAAACTTTCTAATTTTCTATTTTATTTGTTTCCCATGCACATAATTTAGCAAGTATCGAATTTAAGAGTTGCCTTTGTGTTTCAAGCTTCTCATAGTCGTTTGGAAACTTTCCAAAAATCTATTCGCACACGTATTAGACACATTACCGCAGTAGGAGAAAGTGCTACCATAGTAACTACTGCACCATGTTTCTATTTGATTTTCTGGGCAAACAACACACTATTGCAATAGGGGTTTACGTTACCATGGTAACCAGTGGAGAATTTTGGTGTACTATTTTGTGTTTCATTCCAATTTGCCGACCGTTTCATACATTGAATTGTACTTCTTTTTGCATTATAATTTCTACAAATTTCCAAAGATTGTTTTATTCAAACAATTTTATCTAATTTTTATTTATCAACTTTTTGTACAAATTTCGAGATGTTAGATGTCTACAACAAGAAATTGAGAGTGTGATCTATTTTTTTGTTCAACAAATGAACCGTGATAGAAATAATATAAATTTCTTTGTTAAATCTGTTTATAATTTTCATTTTACACAAAATCATGTAAATATTAGTGTCAAATATATCATTCTTCAATTTTAGAATGTTATTACCCATTGTAACTGCTATTTTTTATATTTAAATTTTTTAGTGGTATGTTTACATTATAAATGATATTTTTATAATATTTATCTTTTTTTTTTGGGCATAAAATCGTTTTCCCCCTATTTAAAAGCTTGAAAATTGTGTTCCCACGTGACACGAAGCATCCAGCTCTAGTGGTTCAGTTTTTGTCACTGAAAAATTCCCGCCTTCGGGCCGACGATTTGAGAAATCGTTCAAACTGCATCACAAGTGCTGCTGGCGAGTTCACCTGAAAATTCAGGAAGCGAGAGCAGTTGTTTGGTTATTTATTTTTCAATTTTCTTGTCTGGTATTTCCATTTTACCTTTTGAGGATACCTTATTGGTTTTCGATCTCTGTTCTTCGGAAGGTTCTCCGGCTTGATCAATCTGTAGTACACTTGGTTGAATGTGTCATTGTCAATTTCTCTTTTCTAGTGTAGATTTTTGTGTCAATGTACGAGAGCGCCTAATTGCTCGTCTCACTTACCGCAGAAGTGACATCGAAGTTTCCGTATTGCTAGATTTACCGAGCAGCCATGAATGTCAACTTGGTAAGAAAGACCTCTGGAGTTTCATTTGAAAGGATCATTTGTTTTGTTTGTATTTTATTTCAGACTGCTTTTGTGTTCAAATTCTGCATGTGCAAACAAAAACTAGGGTTTTCTTTGTCTCTACCAATTTTTTTTTGGTTACTATATAATTGCTTTGATTCTGCGAAAGATATTGTTCCTGATGGAGGTTTTTCCCGTGGCGTTTAAGCATTTTTTGATGATTTATTCATTTATTTTTCTCTTTCGTCAATTGTAGGAACATATTGAGCAAAGTAGGTTTAAAGAGCTGGTCCGGTCATCTTCTTTCTACAGCATTGTATATTCAGAGGTAAAAAGTTGCTATATATATATATGGTGATCTATCTTATGATCTTTCGCCCACCATTTCTATGTTTACTAAATTTCCACATCCATTAATTTAGGACACAATGTAGTTTGGTTAAACCTTCAAATGTACTGGAAAAGAAATATGTTGCACTTTGCCTTGCATCCTATCTTCTGTTTTAGCTCTCTTGCCATCTACAGAAGCTTTTGGAGAATGTCAATCTGTGACTTAACTGTAAATATACTCAAAAACTTCAATCATTTTGTTTCCAGTGCTTGAAAAAGTAATTGCATGAATTTCTATAGTTCCTTTCAGATTGTATATTTTTGCACTTAATTGTATGAGTAACTATTATACGACATGGTGAGTTTTCTTTCTCATTGCATTCATTGCCCTGTGCCAAAGATAAACTATGAAACTTCTTACTTTAAATTCTTTCTGGCCATGAATGGTTATTGTTTGTTTAACAGGTAGAAGAGGTTGGATGGGAACATTTAGTGAAGTTGGATGAGGACCTAGCATTTCTTAGCTTTCGAATCATGTAAGATGAGAGTGGAAGGCACACTGGCAAGTTTTCATGTATTTCAAATTGCTTTTTGTCTCTTCAAAAACATCTGATAAAAAGAACTTGCTCCCCATTAAGAAAAGAAAAAAAGAAAAAGAAAAATCCCTACATTTCCTTCTCTCTGATTTATCTAGATTTAATACTTTTTCATTATATTTGTATTTGAGGAAAATTGCTACTTCACATTGAATCATTTCCATAGTATAGGGGAAAGTTGATGCTGTTTGTACAGTCATTACAAATATCTTTCATGTTTATCCAATCCTAATTTAGTCTGACATCTACATTTGGTTTGGTCTGATGCCAGTTGGTCTGATTTTCTATGAACAATCTGAGACAAACATTAATTGGAAACAAGTAACACCATAGGTTTGATCATGAATCCATGTGTTGTGCGTGTTAAGCTATTTGGGAAAGGGAATCTTTGTCATTTGGTCAAAGGACATACATCACACAAGGTGCAAGAGTCATTAGATGTAGAGCAGAAAAGTCTAAATGTTTTATAACATCAAAAGAAGCATGGCCTAGTCATTTATCCCAAACATAAGGTGAAGAAGCTGCAACTTTATTGATAGAAGCAACATCAATACAAGAAGATGATGGTAAATAAGACTTAGCTTGCTTTTGTACAATTGACGCTGAATTTGCAGCAAAAGAATTCAAGGATGCAAAAGAGAAACATGATTTGTTCAATATGTATAAACTTTTTACCACTTTTCCAATTGCCAAAGTTTCTTCAGTCAGTTGATCTTGTAATAAACATTAGGTCTGATGAAATATGAATTTAACTTGGGCTGTGGAAGTAAGTTTGTCTACTGATAGAAGGTTATATTTGAAATCTGGTATATAATATATTCTTGAGAACGATTTTAGGATGAAGATGGACAATTTCGGTATAGTGCACAGGTTTAACAAAACTGGTAGGCAGGTGTGCGGGTCTTAAATTTCTAAGCTTAATTGGTTGATTAAGAATTTAAAGTCTCTACACATATGGTTGGAAACACCTGTGTCAACAATCCAAGTATCTAAATCTAGTGAAATAAGAATAGTTAAAGCATGGCTGGGAATTGTACCTACAAAATCTCCAAGATGTGTAACGTTAATGTAGCTTTCATCAAGAATAGAATTGCCCTTCAACATCTTAAAGAGCCTTTGTTGAATCAAATATTAAAAGGTTGCAGCAGACCTATCAGAGATTTTACTCTTCTTATTACTTTCAACATCCAAAGGCCTGTCCATCATATTCACAGCAACCTTTCCGAACACTTGTTTCCTGTTTTCCTTAAATCATTTAAACAAATTAGGGAATCCTTGCAATTTAAAATTTGTATTGAAATGATCTTCACCGGTATTGAGTGATCACAGTGTCAATTAGCTTTCTTGCTACTTTCCTTGTTCTTACAATTCCCTTTAGTATATCCATCTTTCTTGATGCTTGGTGTATTCACTAGTGGTGCAGTATCAGTATTATTTTCAGCAAGGGTAACTTTCAACCTCTCTTTGCTTTTCCACTCTTAGCACCGTAGAATAAGCCTTGTTCACACTTAGTAATGGATCTGTAATCAAGATTTGATTCCTGATATTGTCAAAAGAATCAATTAATCCGATAAAAAATTGCATAAGATGAGTTGATGAAGATATTTCAGCTTCTAATTTTGCTGATCCACGAGAACATTGGAAATAGGCATCAAAAAGTTAAGCTCATCCGCCAACTTCTTTAATTTGTACAACAAACAAATTGCCTAGAAAGATGGAACTGATCTCTCACTGAATTTGATATATTACTGGTTCATTTGATTCACCAAACCTCTTTTTTAAATCTTTTCAAAGTCCTCTTGCAGAAGAGGTGTACAGAAAAGCTTCCGCGATTTCTTTAGAAATATTATTCAAGATCCAAGAAGTCATCATGTGCTCTATTCTACTCCATTTTGCAAAAGAGGTGAATCCTTATCAGGCATTTCACAATCACCATTAATAAATCTTAATTTCTCCTTCACACTTAAAGCAATTTTCATAGAATGGCTCCAAGGTAGTTAGTACCTGTTAACTGTGTTGACACCCAGATCATTCCCGGATGATCTAAATTTTTGCAGAAAAAATGGTTCTCCATTGCTTTAAGATCTTATATCTATCATTTCATTTGCACATAAATCTCCTCTAGATCCAAATCTTGAATTCCTAGTTGCACCTTCCATGATCGCAATAGCACAAATATAACTAAAACAGTTATCACTAAATTAGTTCATGTGGCTATGATACCATGAAGAATTTGAGACAAAATTAATTGGAAACAAGGAACACCATAGGCTTGAAGCTTTGATCATGAATCCGTGATTGAGGATGAGAAGAGTAAAACAAAGAAGCTATCTCTTATTACTTCTCTGTTTTTCTGCTATAAGAGCTTATATATTACAATGAGGAAGAGAAAAGGAGGCGAAAAAACTCTAACTAATTGAGTTAACTCTACTTAATTAACCTAAACAACTGTAGTTAACTAAACCACACATTGAGTTAATTCATTGCAGCAGTTGTACTTGTACATTCTAAAACTTTCTTCATAGTGATGGAAGATCTTTCTAATACTTAAGATCTTCAGTAACTTCTATTACTGTCTCCAAATACTTAAAACCTTGAGATTCTATGTTGTCATTGATAGGAAATTTTAATCCATTTCCTGTGGAAAAATGGAGTGCCTTTTGCAGCATAGGGAATTTCCCAATAAGATAGTAATTGTCTGTCTAATAGGCAGAGTTCCAGGATTAGAGTAGCACCACTTGAAATACATAATTTGGGCAAATCTTTTGACAATTTTAGGGGTTAGTAGGATGTGGAATTCGATTCATTTCAGTTATATGAGATCCCAAAGAGCCAAAATTATTTTTCACGTGGGGCTCAATAATATCCCTCTAGATCCTTGTTCATGTAGTATATTAGGGAAGTTGTATTTGACTACTCTTAGTAATTAGCAACAAATAAAAGGAAACCGAATTAAGGAAACACATAAAACTTTTCCATTTCCACTCTCACCTCAAGTTCATTCTGAACAATATGAATGCGCTTAAAGACAATTTACTGCTACTTTGAAAGTCAAAATGTTTTCATGTCAGCAGCAAATTCTTGCAGTCAAGTTTATGATTTCATTCAGAGAGTTTCCAGTAGATGAAAGTTGCAATTAACCGGTTCATGTTTGGAAGATAAAAGTCAAACATTCCTTACTGGACTAAATTGTCATAATTTTTTTTAGACAGTGACTCCCTCAACTCAAAGACAAATCATTGAAATAAATAAACTCTTAATAAATCTAATGGATTTGTGAATTGTATTGTCGATGGAAATACTGCCAATTAAAATTTTTAGACCAACATGCTCTGCATCATTTATATCTTTCCGTACTTTATTTTATTTATAAACCATGGTTGATTTACTTGTTTATTTGTGAATTCTAGAGATAAGAAAGGACGGGCACATATTATTGAGATACAGTTGCCTCAAAGCTATCCCAGACTTGCTCCTTCTGTTTCAGCGGTTGGTGTCCTTTCTTATTTTCATCTATACTTGAAAGTGTACCATCCAAAGCCTGATGCAGATTAGAAGTTTGGAAACTCGCATGAATACCTCAAAAGCATTGAAGTATCCATGTTTAGGGTGTTGGATTTGGATTCAATAGACTGTTGTCTTATAAATTGTCTGGTCTCTCTCTCTTCTTGAATTAAATTCTATAACACTGTTCAGAGTTTTTTTATTAATTATTAATTATTTATTTTTGCATTATACTGACCATGCATTGTACTATGTTCTTCACTGTTCAGCAATAACATAGCATATATTTTTCTGATACAAAATAAAAATATGTAAATATTATCACATAAATGATTTGTTTTGTTGCTCTCAAAAGTGATTACCATATGCCTTCTTTTCAAGTTTGCATGTAGGCAGATTTACATCTTAAATCAGCATTGCAATGCAATTTGTACATGGTTCTAAGGTAAGGCCTAGACATGTACAACTTAAATCAGCATTGTGATCAGATTGCAATTCGTATGCAGTGCTGAGGTAAGGCCTGGACATTAATAAAGTATTATTTATAAGTTATTTGTTGAATAAAAAAATACACAACAGTAATTACAATCAATATCACTACGGATAGTAAATCAAGAAACTACTATAAATCACACTTCACATGGTGCAAATGTGCAGTTATAATTAATTATACAGCTTGCCATCAACACACCAGGTTGCTAATGCAATCAAATTATGAAAATGGCCTTCAACACTTTTTTTTTTTCAAAGATAAGAAAAAAAGAGGTTTGCTTTTTCTCTAACTGTATATCAATAGCAATATCAAAATGAAACAACATATAATTATTTTAATTTTTATAATAATGAAATGCGTGGTAATATCAGGAAAAGTGACCTATTGACATATCACTAGATGGTAACTATAGGAATAGAGGGAGATCGTAGATAACATGATAGAGATAATTAAGAAAGATCGAACTTTTTGTAATTCAAGCGTTGACTTAGCCCTCGATAGAATGGAATGGAGAAAGTGGATTCATGTTGCCGACTCCATGTTATAGGAAAAATTCTTAGTTGAGAGTAGTATAGTACTATGAAATGACAATGTGTAAAAATAATTAACTTTTGTAACTTTTTTTCTTTAAAAAAAAGGTGATATCCTGATAGGTCATCAGACAACAACTAAAAAAAAGCTGTTATTCTGCTTATTAAGCAGAATAACAGCTTTTGCTTAATAAGCAATATGAAATTGACTGATTTAGGTATGCTAAAGAGGAGGAAACTGGAAAAGCGTATATTTGTGAGGGCTACATGTCTTTGACAACTCTTAGTCTCCTTAACCATGTTTTAGAACAATTTAGATATTGTAGACCAAAAAGAAAAGAAAAAACGAAATAGCAAAGTTTCTTTTTGTACCTACTCTTATAGAACACCTTTTAATTCTTCAAATAAGCCTATGGGAGCTTTAAAATTTGTGAAGCCTCTTTCCATTGCCCCCCTTACTTCCCAGGAGATTTACAGTTTGAAAAATGCCTTTTCAGGTTCAACTATGCTTACTTGTGTAAATGACTTTTTTATTTTTTTTCTAAAATGTTTTACACAAATTATGTTGTTATGCTTTCTTCAGGATGTGCCTTATGTTTGTGAGTTCGAGTGGTCCCCACAGAAAAGGTTGAAGGATGTTGTCCAGCAGTTTCATGTGGTAGTGTTCTAGATTTTTGCCAGGGTTTTTTGAAAAAAATTGCATATTCTTTTTAAATATGCTGCTGGTAATAATCAGTTGGCCATGCTTATAATAAAATCCAGCATTTGGAGCAGCTTCAAGAATTTTGGTCCATTTTGGATGAAATTGACAGTGTTCTTTGGGTTATTAACCCAAGTCCTCCATCTCGAGCCACATCATCTCGTCAGATCAATTTAGGTGACATTTCTCTTTACTATTTGTTAATAATTTATTTCATTCAAGGTGTGAATTCAATGCTTAATTTGCCCTCCCTTAGACAAGGTTCTAACTAGGCATTGTTTAGGCATGCCTCAACAATTAAAAAAATAATGAACTGAATATCTGTATATGTAATAATATTAGTTTATATAATATTAACTATTAAAGGTTTACAACTTGAACATGCTTCTGGAAAGCATTAAGAGACTCTTAGAAAGGGTATTTCTTTAATTAAAACTTTTAAGAATAATGATAAATGTTTTCACAAAGAGTTTGTAACTGCTTAAAGTTCTGCAAATCTTATTACTTGTGTTTAAGTGAAAATGCATAGGTGTAAAATAGTCAATGCCTATGTGACCCTTTACAAAAATTCATGTTATTTCTACCATGAAAGCTTCACATTATCAATATCTTGATTTTTATCAGGTAATGATTGCTGCATTGTGGTATGCATAGATGCTTGCAATCCAAGGTGTTTACCAGAGTAAGAAATTCATCTTAAGGTTGGCTTCATCTGATTGGAGTGATTTATTCATGACACTAAATATTCTAGGTGTCGGTTTTTGGGTCCAGATTCTATTGTAGACGTTTTAAGAAAGGCATGGAGGAGAAATTGCAAAAACTGGTAAATTATGTCTTGTTTATAACATCCTTTGTCATGTATTTATGACATGGTGTGTGTGGTTTTGTTGTCCGTCTATTTTATGAAGGTGTACATGCAAATTTTGTGACATGCTTGTGATTACATTGGACATATCTTGCAAACATAGTTATTCTCAACATAATAATTTGGCAATCCAAGCTAAAGCAGTAATCCATGGTTGAGCTAATGGCTTAGGCCTTTTGGCATAAGGCATGAGATCCCGAGTTGAATTCCTGCATTCGCTATTATGGGCGTCCCCTCATCAAGCAACCCGGGGTCTTATTGGAGTAGTCTAGCAAAGACAGGACACTGCCTTGTTGTCAAAGAAAAACTGGCCATCCAGAGTTTTAGAACGAAATAACTATAATAATGGGAGTTTTTCCCCGTTCCTAATTGATATTTGATACTAGACCTGCAGTTGCACAACTGATCCTAGAGGACATGGAGTTAATTATGTTTTTCAACAATTCTGCAAATTAATTAGCTGAGTTGACATGCTGAAAGATTTTATAGCAAGATGAATTTTTTCAAGGTTAGTAGTTTCCTGACGTTTATAGGACTTCCATAGACCATAGATCTGCGTAAAGACTTCAATGCTTATTTTCTCAAATCTGATGACTTCATTTATTCAGCCTTAGTACTTCTTTGCAAAAAGTATAGGTACTTCAACTTCGTTTGGTATGTATGCTTGGATTGGAAATGTTTACTTTAATTGCTGCTAGTACTAATCAACTGCTGGTCTGTCTATTTAATCTGCTCTGTTTCCTAGGGAACCAAGCAAACCATTCCACAAAAATCTTTCTGGAATGTTGGAGATATCACTACCTAAGCCACCAACTGCTTGGAAGGATGATCAGCAAGTTGAATGTGGAATCTGCTATGCTCACTGTCTTCCAATTGGTAAGCTTTATATTAAATGCTTTTTAATCACTAGAGTCACTAGATCTTCTGTTTGTCATTTTTTTTTTGGTGTTAATGTTAGATGATGAACTTGGAGCTAAAAGTGGAAGTGGCACTGACTACACATGTGAAAATAGTAGCTGCAGCAGAGCATTTCACAGTGTTTGTCTCAAGGATTGGTTGCATTCTATCACAACAACGAGGCAGTATGTAAAAAATATACCTTAATTCTTTTCTTTTGTGATATTTCTTAGTAGTGAAGGTGTTTACACAGATAACACTGAAGTATGTCTACCATATATACAGGAGTTCAAATCAAACATCATGGTTCGAGAAAAATCTCCTGTACCAAAGAGAAATCTTACTAGATTAATGTGACATTATGCCCACACACACTACAAATCAACAAAACAGGATAAACAAATCTCAAAAACAGATTATTTGAGTCCCATATCCCTCGAGTGTTACCATCCTCCTTGCTCATTGTGTAGGTCTATGGATTCATATGACCCTTGCTTGTTTATCTAATATGTTTAATCTTTTGGATTGCAGGTCATTTAATGTTCTGTTTGGAAATTGCCCATACTGTTCTGGACCAGTTGCAGTCAAAGTCAACAACATGGACTAGCATCATTGCTCCATCAAATTTGCCATTTCAAAGTGCACAATAATAAATTCCGTTAATTTATATTAGTTCTTGTTTCCAAGCTGAACTACTTATGCTTTGATTTATAATAACTGTTAGAGTGATGAATCTAAAGAATGTTTAGGGGCTAGTAATGGCAATCATTTTCTAGTTCAAAGATCATCCTGATCTGATACCTTTGACATGAATCTGGACCTAAGTGGCTTAAAAATGAAGCTGTTATCCTACTTTCGTCCTAACAAGATGTTTATAACCTTTTGTTTTTTTTTTTTTTTAACTCATCAGCCGTGGTGACATCTATTTGCTTCTCGTACAAATTAATCATGTGTTTGAACTGTTAATGGAGAACCGCACCATGGAGCCAGGAATTAGATTTTTTTTGCATGAGGAATGCTGAAACATTCTTCAATACGTACCCAAAAACATATTCATGTCTATATGGCAATAAAATGTACCTCCATGTCATGAGGGAGAACACTGGTGACAACCATCACTGCTCCTGTGCCGTATAGGATGCGTGTCGTTTTGGGTGTAATGTTTGGGTCTTAACATCTTTTGTCAATCTACAAAGGTTTGGTTTCCTCGGCCCAAAAGTATTGGTATGGATGAGTCCCTACCGTCGTAGCATCTACAAGTTCCTTGTATTTCTTCAGTGTCTCATTTTCAGAGTGCGCATTGTTGCTTTACATTCCTTCCATTTTTTTTTTTTTTTCAGTTTCTGTTTAAAACAAGTTACTCAACCTGTAGTGTTGCGCGAGAGTGATAGATAAATTGAACGGATAACATGATTGCAGAGCTAAGGAGAATCTGAGAAGGCTTAAAAATCGTAATGTTCGAAGCTGAAATTGAGACGGATTCCGTTGCTGCAATCTGTTTAATAGGAGATGTCAGGAAGTATTGCTTGTGAAACTTGAATATCTATGGACTTATTAGCTAAATAGCGATTGACGTATATAATACATTTAGTTGCTTATAATGGAATCTCAGTTGATCATCCTCTTTTTATGCTGGTTCAGAATTGCAAAATGTTCTGGATCATCCTTTGGCAATGCCATATTAAACACTCCCCGGGAGGGTAAGCATTATTCCGCCTCGTATCCTTGCCTATTCCTAACTAGCCCCCTTTACTCTTGTTTAATTGTCCTCCAGTAAAACCATCTGTTCTTGCTGATTCGACTGCTCTGTCTTTGCTTTGTAAGGCTTTATCGGCGATGATTTTCTTCGCATGAATCAAAATAAGCAAATAAAGAAAGGCAAGAGTATGGGTGTTCATCATTCCCTTTAAACCATCGAGCCAAGCTTTTTTGATTGGTTTCAATTGGTTTTCATTGATTACTTGGGTTACGTTAGATTTTTAATGCTCAAATCGAACGGTTTGTGTTTATTTATGGGTTGAATACTAAAGCTTGATTGGGATCAACTTTAACCTAAAGTAACTTCTTTTCACTTTAATTATAAATACTTTTAAAAGCAAATAATTGAGAATTTGAAGCTATTTTTGGTTATACATAAATGTTGAAGTTGCAAGTATTTGAGAATTTGAAACTATTTTGGTTATACATAAATGTTGAAGTTGCAAGTATTTAAGATGATATGATACTTTATTTGAAATAAATTTTCTTTTTTATGTTAATAGGCTCCACTCGTTTTAGGCCTTTTACGTTTAAGATTGTGTTTTAAGAAAAATGATTATTGAACAAATAATAATTTTAATTATGATTGTTATAACTTATAAAAAATAATTTTAAAAATTATGGTATTATCTATTATAATTTAAAATAATGAATTTTATGATAAATTAACAAATTTAACCTTTTATTAAAAATATAAAAAAAATTGTTTAGGTAAGATAGGTAATTTTAGCATAATTCACTATTTAAAATAATTATTTGGCGGTTAGATTGTATAAGTTATTTTAGGAAACATTAAAATTTGGTCCTTTAGGTAATTAGTGAAATTGCAATGCATTTTTAATTAATAACAACCACCTCTTTAGAAATTAAGGGTGTGTTTGGTCGCTAAAAATTTTTTTCTTGAGAAAATATTATTTTTTTTATAGAAAATTTTATTATGATTGTTTAGTTGGACATGAGAAAATTTAATAAAAGTTAGTTACAGGTAGTTATTTTTTAAATTAATGTACAAAAAAAACTCTCATGAAAAATTTTGGTAGAAAAAGTTTTTAGGCTGAAAAAATATTTTAAAATTATTTTCTCACTATTTTTATCAATCAAACATGAGAAAATAAGATTGTCTTAAGAAAATCAAACTCTTAAACAAGACCCTAATAACAAATATTTTTAATTCTTTTAGAAATGTGAGCTTCGTCATGAAAAAAA
>JAJIYU010012284.1:0-14641 GCA_030144865.1 Tinospora cordifolia | reverse complement strand
TAATTATAAAATTTTTAGAGTAATTAATAGAATTTTTGGATGAAAAATGTAAATTTTGGGTAATTATTCAATTTTAGAGAAATTAATTATTTAAATGACGAAAATTGATGTATAATTGGAAGATTTGATGAAAAGATGATTTATTAATAATTTTAACAATTTTAGAAAATTCATGCATTAAACCCGATAATTTTTGTACATCAAATTATGGGTCGTCACATATGCAACTACTAGAGACAGGTGTGCACGGACAAGGTACTCAGACAAATGTTGCTCGGATGCTGATCAAGGAAAGTTATGAGAACCGTCCATAACTTCCCAGGGATAGATGTTGCTCGGATGCTGATCAATGGAAAGCTATGGAAACCATCCATAACCTCCTAGAGACAAATGTTGCTCAGATGCTGACCAAGGAAAGTCATGGAAATCGTCCATAACTCCCTAGAGAAAGTCATGAAAATCATCCATAACTCCCTAGAGACAGATGGTGCTCGAATACTCACCAAGAAAAGTTATGAAAACCGTCCAAAACTTCTTCCCATAGACAAATGGCGTAAAGATACCCATCAAAGAAGTTATAAAGTTGTACATAACTTCCTAAAGTCGGTTGGCATATCACTATATATTGTAAGGGCGATTTTTTATATAAGCCTGTAGGCTAGAGTAAGTCAACCTCGTATTTACCTTATAATCAAATTGCTTAAATGATAAGAAGTGATCTTTGTGCTTATCCTATTTGCTTAGTAATTTTATTTTGTAGGGTGGGACAACACCCTATTGCCTAAATGTTGTTGCCTTGCGAGTTCATTCGAATTGCTGAACTAATGTAAGACTTTAGTGCACTTACGAAAAATAACCAAAACCCTGAATAGCAGTCATCAACCCACACTCAGTTAAAATTGCAACAAAAAATTTTGAATATTCATCTGACGTGTGACACATATCATGGGGACGATACAACAAAATTAAAAAATCCATAAATAAAACATTAAACATCATCTTACCGAGCCAATAAAAAAAAACACTGAAAATTATGATACTGGTCAAAAAATATTTTACCTTCATAATAGCTATTTGAATCACAATCAAACAAATGATCGATAAACAAAATGTTCTCAAGCTCAATGTAATTTTACATGTCCCTAATTATTTTAGAAAATCATTGAAGAAAAATACTGACTTGGACAAAACCAAAAAACAATTATAACGAAAACAATACATTAATTACGTATAACACACTTCCAATAAGCGTGCATGTTAGTTGCAGTTGAAAAAGCAAAAAGAATATTCAGCTTAAATGAACTTTCTATCTTTCAAATAAAGGCCAACAAAACTTCTTCGAATATCATCCAAATTCTTACTGTTACTCTGAAATTAACTACCATAAGCTTGAAGTGTTCAAATAGAAAAAATCTCCCCAAACATGAAGCAAAAATAGGCACAAAAATACTTGCAAGATATGACAAGCAAAAGACTGGACTCAATCATCATCTTCCTTCTACAATTATTACCACTATAGAAGGCCTACAAGACTTAGAAGACACCACTCAATCCTCATCTTCCTCGTCACCATCTCCACCAGCAGCCTTCTTGGCCGCAGCCTTCTGGTTCTTTCGCTTCACTCTACCTGGGCGGCCACCACCAAGAGGACTTGTAAGTGAGAAGTCAATGTGCTTCTGAGAGTCCACCCTTACCATAAAGGATGGGATGTTAACCACCTGCCTCCCAACTCTGTCATTCACTAAGCAATGTCAATGCCCTTAACATCAGATGTTAAGTCTAATCAACTTAAAACACCCAAAAAAAAAAAGAAAATCAAATGAGAAAGTCAGTCAAACAACAGCAACGGCAAGTTATACAGAATGGGAAACAACACCTAGGACATATCAGAAAAGAAAAGTTCAATCAGAGAGTACCAAAGAGCTCATTATGAGAAATTGATGACTTCTTTACCTATGTCATCATTTAATCACCATGTACTAGTACTCACAATTTCTAGAAAACAAGCTCCCAAATAAGGCTGCTTTTGGGATTAAACTTGAACAATTTTCTGTAACCAAAAATCTTGAAATGCAGAAAAAATGTTTCATTTAACAATCAAAAAGCAAGTTTTTCAACTTTTGACAAGAAAACAGCTTGTTTATGAAAAGGTCATCTTATTCAAAACCTCAATTATGACATCCCTTCTCTCCCACTTCACACCTCGGAAAGCACTGTTACTATAGAGAGAAACGCAGTTTCACATCTTCTTAACCCGAAATGAATGAGGAGAGGAAAGGTTCAATACTTCTGAGAACAGATCCAATGGAGACGGGGGTGGGGCCTGTAGCTTAGAGGATTAGAGCACGTGGCTACGAACCACGGTGTCGAGGGTTCGAATGAAAACAAACATCAGTTTTCAAACTTTTTTTTTTTACGTACATTTTTAAATCTCATATGACGTGCAAAATGCAGACTAAACTATTTTTTCCTACTACAAAGAGAAGTGCAATGTTTTCACCCATATGAAACTATACTGCAGAAGTATTTTGAAGTAAATTACAATAGATTGGCTACTTAATTAAAAAATATTCCAAAGTAGAACTATTATCTTTATGTCAAGCTCAAATCTTCATCCAGATATGTCAAACAAAAAATATACTTTCTTATCTCTTCCACTCTTATTTTGCCTTTTTTGGGAGAATTAACTAAAATCATTGGAAACGTTTGCAAGATAATGTTTCTTTCCAACAGTGAGAACTGCAAATAGTTGTTCTTTGGTCAATAAAACCACAATCTTATTTTAATTAATCATACTATTGATTTTCACTTCTTAAAGACAAAGATGTTATCAAAGACAACACCAACATGTCCCATTAAATAACAAAACAAGGCCAAAATAAATATTACAAATTAAAAATTCAAGGTAAATATCACACCTTGGAGACATTTGCCAATTGAAAAATCACTATTCAAATTAATTACAATTTGATGAAATCAGCAAGTACAATGATACAAGGACCAAAGCCTTTCCATTTGCTATGAAAAAAGAAACAAACCAAAGCTTTTGATAAAATCCATATTTGTATCGTTAGGTTATAACTTACAAAGAAGTTCAAAAAGAATCATTAAAATTTCCCCCAAAAAAAATATACTAAATAACTCGTTATAGACCAAGTAGAATTTATTCTGAAATTTATCTTACTAGTTTGATTTAAATCCTGCAGTTTGATTTATGTTTCTGCCTGAATATTCATATAAAAAATATTTATAGCTAATTATTAAAGATAAAACCAATTCCAAAAGAACACTTCAAGCCATCTCCTGCCAATTAAATCGCAAATAGTCAATGCTTATACTAGTGCAGGTTAACCATGCAATGCAACCAAGGCCAATTGGACACAAGCATGGACGATATATCAGAGCACTAAGGGTAAAATCACACTAAGAGCAAAAGCGAGCACAAGTTTGATGAAGGTTAAATCACCAGCCCAACAAAAGAAAATTACATGCCATAAAAGTTGACACTTCGTAAATGACAAAAAAGGTATATGGTCATGGAATCAATCCATGCCTCCACAATCTATCTTGCTCCAGTGACACGTTGCCTATGCCAAGACACGTGCCTATTTCCCCAAGTTTAAACCAGGAAGCCATGCACTTCTCTTTCTTCTTCTTTTTTTTTTGGGGGATTAGTCCAAGAGTTCTTGCAATTTCGCTGATTTAAGTACAATTGCCCATCTAGACAATTTCTTAAAATTATTAGAGGGGTTTCAAAAAAGTTATCAATAAATAGTACTATTGCTTGCAATAGTTCCACATTTTAATATGACATCAAAATGAACAATTTTAATGCTGAAAGTGCTAGAGGTCAGTATTTACATATTTGCCTTCATTAAATATGAAACAGACTTAAGAGCAATTGAAACAGACTTAAGAGCAATTGTTTACTATAAACAAGTTATACTCTCCCTTATTGGTCATCCAGAATAGCTAGGTTCATCAAGGTATGTGTAGTAGAGCTCAAGAACTATACGCCTTCCACTTGAGATTTATTTAGGTACAATAAAATCTATACTACAATTCAAAATTTAACATGCAACTAAGGTCTGAATTATATATACAAACTAGATGGACAACTCGGATGAAAGGAACATCATACACACCTTTCCTCCACATTGAAAAAGCTAGTATCGAGCCTGAAACAATGACTTTTGTCACACATATTAAGCAACTTGAACAACAAAACCAAGGTTCATGCTCTCCTGGGTCTTGTATTAATCAAACTTCTGACAAAGCAATTTTAAGTGATTTATCTACTGTTATAAAATTTTCTTTCCTCATATATTTTTAAACTGATAGATGATTGTATGTAAACCAAGAGAAATAGGAAAAAAAATTACATTCATATGGCTAGGAAGATTTGCAAATTAAACTAGCATTCTAGAAAACGTTTAAGCATTAACATTGAAATTCTTACACAGCCTACCAATAACACTCCTTGCACATCAAAAAAAGGGAACCGGACAATGTTTATTTCATCTACTCCACAAAAGATGTTGTATTTAAAACTTGGCGCAGGTTGAGATGCATTGGGATTGAGAAAGCAGAGTTAGCTTTTTTCACAGATATAGTGTTCCATTGCTCCTATCAGCCTCATAAATGACATAACTCTACATTGGAATAAATAACAAAATCTTGCTGCTAGGGACACAATGAAGAAATCATTTCAACAACACTCAGACTATAGAAAATGTGCAATTAACCCCAAACCACCAAAGAGCAATAAAACAATCAGACAAAACAGTCACAAATAATCTCAATGGGAAAAAAAAGACAGTAGTTCATGACAACCAAAAACTTAAAAAACACATACACAAACATTAAAAAAGAGACGGTAATTTGGCTTAAAAAAAGCTCGAAATGGAAAAAATAAAAGATTACAGAATATAAACCTCAATCCATCATATCACATCTAACAGTAAAAAAAATTAAAAATAGAGCCCATACCTAATGTGCCTCTGCCTGATAAGCACACGCGCATGGTGGATCGATTTGGCCATACCAGATTTGAACACCAAGGTCTGAAGACGACGCTCGAGAAAGTTCTCAACAGTTAAGGCGAGGACGTAATCGAGTTTGTTCTGGCTCTCGTCCAAAAGCCCGTACCTGTTCATCCTTCGGAGAAGAGCTTCTCCTTCGAAGATCCGACGGGGATTCTTCTCATCAAGTGTAAGAAGCATTCTCGCGTTGTTACGGATGCGACTAAGCGCGTACTGCACTCTCCACAGTTCTCTCTTACATCGGAGTCCGTACTCACCGACGAGCTTCAACTCAGCGTCCAAGCGCTCCTTCTCGTATGGACGACGAGGCTTCTTGAATGTCTTCCCATCTGAAAAAGCAATGAGATTCGAGAGTTACAAAAAAAGTAAATTAAAGAAATCGGCCGAGATCGCAATGACAAAAAAAAAAAAAAAAACACCTGTGCGATTTGATTTACAAAGAATAAAGAAAGATCAATGAAGCTTATCTTACAATTTCTATAGAAGCTAACGTGAACCATGCTTCTCTTTCTTCTTCTTCACCCTCGCTGGAACGAGAGGAAACCCTAGGAAGAAGAACCAGCGTGGCGGCAGCAAATAGTAATTTAGGAGCTAATAGAGAACGAGAAAAGAACAGGCAGCAAACCCTAAATACGAGGGGGGAAAAAACAAAATATCAGGGTGAAAACGGGTCGGGTGGGCTCGGCACCAAACTTTAGCCAATGCCACCCCTCCTTGAACGAAATTGGGCAAACCCGACCGACTATGGGTCGAACTAGTTAGGGCATCGTAATGAGATTAAGGGCCTGCTGAGGTGGCACTTAATACCTCAGTAAGTTTAATGTTGAGTATCGATTTGTATCGAGTACTTAACATTAAATTTTTATTTTTTTGCTTTTTTAAATAGTAAGCTGGCACTCGGATAATAAGCTGCCATCGCTCATTGTCCGGGCGCATAGCAAATGCCCTTAGTTTGACCCTATTATTTTTCGAACAAAAAAAGCTCAAGATTTAAAATTAATTCATTTCCATGAAAAGAAAGTTTATTTACAATAAAGATAACTCATTTGAATTAAAAAAATTATTTACAAGTAAAAATATTCTTTAATTTATAATTTTTTTCATTAAAATAGATTTATACTAATATATTTGACACAGCATCATAAAAAATTTAAAGAGAAAGGATTCAAACATTCACTTAAAAAATATTGTACTCATAGAAAGCAAAATTCCAACCCTTAGGTTAGATCATTGTAAGTTTTTAACTCGTCAAAAGTCTATAACATATGGAATATTTATAATCATATTAAATTTATACATAAAAACTTTTAACAAGCAATAACAACATATAAAAATTTAATAAATAATTTTCATGTTCCTAAATCTTGAATTCAGATTTTGATATATCACAATCATATAAAATCTCAAAAATCTCTACAATAAGAATAAATACCAAATATTTGAACATGTAATAAGGGATTGGGAAAGATTGACACCAAAACAAAAAAGAAAAAAAAAACTTAAATAAAAAAGTTCACTAAAGAAAAGAAAACAGTGGTTTGATTAACAAAAAGATAAAGGGAGATGGATGAGACATCTTACAATTTCTATAAAAGCTAACATGATTCATGTTACTCGTTGTTCTTATTTACCATTGTTCTCGTAGCTAGTAAAGCAAATGTTCTTGTCAGGACCCCTCAGGTGGCCTGACCAACACAATTGTCTAATGAGTTCATAATTTGTGACATCCCCCTTTTCTAATTATCTCTTAAGTCAATTTATTAAGTTCAAAACATGTTATTAAAAAAAACTCTATATTTAATTTGGTAAACTTTTTTTTTTTTGTAATGAAATAATAGCATTTTGAAAACAATCTTTTCAATTTAAATCCTTATGGGATTCTGAGCATTTTGAAGGAGGAAATGTGTCTTTCATCTTCATTTTTTGTAAGATCATGGTCATAGCAATATCAAAAAAGAAATCATGGATAATACTTGAAAAGAAATTAATTCAACATCTATCAAATTCTAAAACATGCATCCACGAGATAAGTTTTTTCAAATAATACTGTAAGCCCATGTCACATCAAAATATTACCCTTACTATAGGGGATTCGGTTATTCATACTCAATAAGTCTATTTTTCAAAATTTACTAAGACCATGAAAAATAAACAAAATAAAATAACGTAATAAAGTTTCCTAACCCAATTAACGTAAACCTGCATCTAAAAAGAAAAAAGAAATAGAAAATGAATGAGCTTTATAAGCTCAATGGATTATATAATAATAACATCTATTTATTCAAACATACATCAGACATTTCAAATAATTATTTGTTTTATGATTGATCACCAATAGATAGCCCACAAACCATTACCAATTAGAAGACCTTACCATAGATGTGCACATGGCTCAAAATACCACACCACTAAGTAATGTGTTTCTAAAAATAAGTTAAACAATGACCCAAAGAGCTCACATAGGGTTTTTTAGTGAGTGACCGACCCAATCAATCTCACAAAATGTTGTACCTCAGAATTTTGTCGAATAATTAAGATAAAACAAAATAAAAACATTGCTTTCACACTATCACGGTAATACTTAGGAAACTTGCGTGAAAAGTGTCGGACCCCATGCTCTAAGCCAAGGGCGGCCTGACCGGCATAGTGGCCTGACGAACCCTCTCACCAAGTCGAGTTCGCCCGATCATTATTAAGCCATTCCCAAAACTCATACAACAGATGATATCAGAATAATTGGGATACTTAAGGGCAAAAGTAAGCAATACACGAAGCAGAAGCATTCATTACATATTAGTCTTATCTGAAATACATACACGACCACTTATACACAAACAAGGAGTGACCAACCTCTAAACCAAAAGACCGAAAGAAAGGGGGCAAGAATCGTCAGGGGATCAGGCGATCACCACGCCTTTTCCTTTATCCGCCACTGAAGAACCTGAAATAGTGATAGAGTAGTGAGCCCAAAAACCACGTAGCTCAGTGAGTAGAAAGATCAGCATGTCATCGATAACCATTATTCCAAAATAATGCATGTATCCATGAGCAGTAAAGATGGCATGACATCCAAAAGTATGACATAGTATGAAAACAGTTATAAATAGTGCAACAGTTTCATAAAGCATCTCAAATCCATGATAGTTAAAAACGTATCAAGGCTAGGTTAACTTAACAAACCCAACCTATGGTTATCGCTCGAGCGGGTCGTAAGTCAGGCATATTGACCACTTGAGCGGGTCATAAGCTAGGCGTGCTTCTTGAACACCCTAACCCCGCGTTTGGTCCTCAAATGTTGTCACTCGAGCGGGTCGGAAGCCAGGCGCGTTAACCATACACCCTAACCTCGCGCTCGGACCTTGAGTCAAATCTCATTGTGTACCCTGACCCCGCACTCGGACCTCGAGTCCTTGGTCTCACTACCGTGTACATCTAAATATCTCAAAACCAATCAAATGTATTTAAATCTTGTGAAGCCATTGAAACCATAACATATCATACCAGTTTTATGCAAGGAATAGAAATCATAAAAGACACCTGAGTCAAACTACTCACCTCGGGTCTTGCACACCGATGTCCTATTGATAACTGGTCCAGTCTCGTGGTACTCTCTTGAATCTGCATCAATCAAACTCAATCTTAGTTCTATCCATATAGTGACCCAATATCTAATCTCACTGTCCGTACTCAGTTTCGATCGACCCGAGCCATTTCGGTCAATCTGTCAAACTCGGCCAACTCTAGTCAACTCTGGTCAATGTGGTCATCCTAGTCACTGTTAGTCAATTTGTGCCCAAATAAGGTCAAAATGGGTCAATTGGTTGAAAATTGGTTCAAAATCCTATGTCCCAATACTTAGTCACATTTTTAGCTTAAGGCCCTAACTGCGCAACAATTTTTTCAATTTTTCTGCAAGCAATCCGTACATTGGATTTGTATCAAAATTTTTAGATCTGTTCTAAACTCCTTAAACCTCATCATAATTTTAAATCATGATTTTAGGACTTTATTTGATAGTGTTTTTAGCTAAGATTTTAGGGACTATGTGCTCTCAGATTTTGTATGACAGGCAATGACGTTTTGCCTAATTTGACCCACTTATCCAAATCAGATTTCTCTAAAATTTGGTAGGCATAAACTAAACATACTTAGGAATCATTCCACCAAATTTCAGCTCAATCTGCAGAGTTTTGCCTATATAATTTAATCTCAGAATTTTCAGTTGAATCACAGGAACTTTTGGGTTCACTTCCTAGCAATAAATTTTCCAAATTTCTTGTGATCAATCTAACTGTTGGATTTATGTACAAATTTCTAGATTTGATATATTCTTTCCAAAAAGTTACTAGAATTTTATTTCACAATTTTTGGACATTATTTGCTATGATTTTAATAGGGATATCAGGAAAGTTGAATTCTCGAACTGCATGTTTCCAACAATCAATTATGTATTCAATTGACCCACTACATCAATTCAGATAGGGGTGCAATTTGGCACACTCAATCTTGACATGTCCAGTGACCTCCCCACTAAATTTCAACTTGAAATACTTATGTTTGGCCAGTCAATTGATCTGATACTTCTCTGTCCTGAAACTGATTTTTTTATTTCCAAGCTTTCTAAGTTGTTTTAAGTGCCTAATTTTTCCTCTCTACAGCTCTGATCCGGGGGTCTATTTTACTGATTTTGAAAGGTTTCAGATCCCTAAACACTAGTCTATTAAGTATCATCTAAAACAGCAAGTATAACCCTAATCACCCTCAATTTCAAGTTGCATCATAGCAAACCTAAGGGATTTTTTTTAGAAAATATTCTAAGTCCTAAAATCCTAACTGACAAGGCACGTTGGCAAATATGGTAAAACATATTCACAAAGGGTTGTGGTTAGAAACTTATACCTTCTTGTAGTCCTCAAAGTAAACTTTAATCACTCCAAAATTCGTCTTGATCCGATGCTCTTATCCACTTCAACTGGTGGTCCAAAGTTGCCTCCAACACTACTTTTCTGAAAAAATGTTGTCATAGTTGGCGAGTAGTCCACTTTGGCCCTGTTTTTGATACATTTTTATAGTTTATTTGCTATTTCATACAAAAGGAAAGTTAAAGTAGACATTTTAACCTTTTCAACAAGCTATCATACGTCCAAAACGGACCTCGAATGGATGGTGAACAAGCAGCTCGAAGTTCAAATCAACTCTCCCTTCTTAGTTTTCTGGGTTTGAAACTTGTCAACAGCGTGTTTTTCCAGTTGTTTTCGTCTCTACCAATCGTGCAATGGGGGCCGAGGCTCATATGATCTTGAAGAGGAGTCCAAGGGCTTTCCAACAAGTACAAGAATGTCTAAATTGGGGGTGAGACAAAGGAGAATGAGGCTTGTGAAATCTGGTTGTTCAAACATGAAAATCTAGCAAAAAATGGGGTTTTGTTGCATGATTTGGAGGGTCTCTTTGCATGACAAAAGTTTGTCACGTGGGCATCCACGTGGCTCATTAGCCTTCCCACATGTAGCACAAATGGCTGGGGGTCAAGGTTCATACATATATATAATTTTTCTAAAATCATTAAAAATTATCATTTCACTATTTCTCATCAAAATCTACAATTATACATCATTTCCATTACTTATATAATTATTTTCTCAAAAATTGTATAATCCACCAAAAATCATATTTTTCTCCCAAAAATTCCATTAATTCCTCTAAAAATTTTATAATTATTCCAAAAATTTCATAATTAATCTCAAAAATTATTTCTCTCAAGGTCCTTATAATCTCATGTATTTTCTCCTCAAAATCACATTTTTCCCTATTATTTCAATTTTCTCCGATAATTAATTCGAAATTGGGAAGAATTGAGGATAATTTCCTGTATTTCATTTAGAATTTTCGAAAATACATATATTGAACCCAAAAATTTTGTACATCAAAATATGGGTCGTCATAGTAAGGATTTTAGAAAGTTTTCAAGGCAACTATAGGAAGCTTCTAATGGATAAGCAATTTCTAAAACTTTTACTTACTAATTCTTGTGCTTAGGAAACAAATAAAATAGAAAGATGAAGAGTTCTAGAAAGGTTCCTACAAAGAAAATAACTCAAAACTTCCTAAAACTTGTCCATTAGAACTCTATATAAACCCAAGCATGAGCATTATTCTCTTTATCTTAGTAAGAACCAGACAATTCTCTTCTTGCTCTCCTTACCTCCCTTTTTGGCATCTTTTTCATTCTTTTGTTGTTTTATACAACAATTAAAATAGTAGGAAAGTAGAGAAACAAAGTTTTGCATAAATTCTATGCTAGAAGGTGTGTTGAGCAACCAAGGAGATTTAAAGGTTCAATAGAGGTTTAAAGGAGTTTGGAATCAAAGGATTAAGCGTAGAAGGTGGAAGTGATTTCTAAATTTTATCTTATTATTTTGATTCAAGTATTATATGCATGAATGTTTGCTTAGTCTAAAAATATGTCATGAATCCATATGTTTAATTAAATGTTATACGAATGCTTAGTTTAGAAATATACTATGCTATACCATGAAAAATGCATGCCTCACTAAATGTACACATGAGTAATCTATGTGATGCTATGATCATGGAATGCCTTGTTAACGTGCTCAACACCATGCTTACATGCTTATTCCTGAATTTACCTAGCTATTAATGTGATTTGATAATAAGAAAAGATTAATGAAGATTATCAACAACGTACCAACACGATGATGAATTTTTGTCGTGAGTGTTTCAAACAAATATCTCGAGATGTGAACTGAGGGTTGGAATTTAACCCTACATCGTTAATGATAAATTCAAAGGTACGAATTTGACCTCATCTCCCAAATATGGAACACCGAGGTGTATTTCCTTTCGGTCTTAATGTCAATTGTAAACAAACAACTTTTGAATCACTTAATCTTTTAAAGTGTTTTTCATGTATGTGTTATTTCTTTCTAAGTAATGAGTAAAATATTTGGAATGATCCGTTGGGCACTTGAGCTCACCATTCCTATTTATCTTTCAAGAAATTTCTGGATGGAAGTTGCATAGTCAAGTTAAATCTTAGTATTTATGAAATGTTCAAATTGGACATGTTAGTCCTAATGTTTTCATTAGGCTTTCAAGTTTAAATTCAATGTAATAAATTGAGGAATTTTACCTCATGACATGATTTATTTTATTTTTCTTTATGAATGATATGGATTTATTTTATTGAATGATTTCCAAGTATGAATTAATGTTACTCATTAAGTCTCATAGAGTTGAAACAGTGAAAGATAAAAAAGAAAATAAATAACATGACACAGCTTGCCTATCATTACAAGACTTGAGGGGCAGTACGGTAGTGACTCCCTCCAAACCATGTGGGCTTAGGGATGGGGAGGCGAGATGTTACACATGGTGAACAGGGTAGGATCTATCACCATTTTAACATGGATTACACTACGTTTTTGTCAATTCTCACTTGTAATCTCTTCTCCTAACTTCATTCTACAATTATCATTAACCCATAACTCTAATATATCTGACTATGATAGAGAAAAATAAACTTCAATAAGACATCTTACAACACTTTTTCTAGATTTTTCATATTCATGCAACCCTTTTCTTATACATTTTTATTGTGCTTCTCATAGCTATTTCATCCTACTATTTTCTTATCTTTATTCTCCCTACTTCCTAGTTTCCAAATCACATATCTAACCTACTTATTGCAATTTCTTACATAGAGAAAATAAAACCCAAAGTAAGCTAATTAATCATATATAAATTGTTGTCATTTTTTCCCCTTACCTGTAGTCATGAAATTAAGCTTGAAAACTATATATTAGATATGAAAATTATCGAAAATAGTAGAGATTATCATGAAAGGAAATGGAATAGCTAATGAGAAATGTAAAGAAATGAGTAATACTTGCCTATAAGGGTTTTCTTCTTGCTAAAAAGCCCCACCACGTATCTATTTTTTTCTTTTTTTCTTTTTCTCTTTCTCCTTTCTTTTTCACTCTCTTATTTTTTTCTTGTCTTCACATATTGATGAGTAGCCAAGCAAAGACACTTGTCTTTTATGCTCCAAGGAGGTGGTCGCAATTTTCTGACAATTTTGAGGGGGTGCATGAATAAATGAATTCCCATGAAGGCCATTTGTCCCACTATGGTCAAAATCAACTCATGCACCACTTTTCCATTAGGTCACCTCATGTATTGGTCCAATGTGTGGCCCAACGAGATGTTGACACTTGTCAACCCCATGACACGGAAATGCATCAATTTACGAGATATACTTTGATTCACACAATAGACCTTGATTTGCGTCTCTGATGCTCAATTTGAACACAATAAGTTTCATTGGACTCATGTCAACATCCTGATCGATTTGATGCCAAATTCACATTAAGATTCCTAGTATTTCAAGATTTGATAATTTCGACCTTTTCTATAATCTAAGAATTTTTATAATGTACTAGTTGACTAAAAACACATTACGTAATTTAGTACTAAATTAACATTAGTTAATGAAATAAGCGAGAATTTTGACTTCTAAATTAGTTATTATAATAAACGTGGTCAGTAGAGTGGACAATCTAATGTTGACATCTTGTACAATACAGGATGTCACATAAATTCAATGGCAATAAAACTCATGTCTAGGAAGAATTTGTCCCCAAAACCACACCAAATCATGCAACAACAACAAAACTTCAAGTTATCCATAAAAAATCACTAAGGAAACAAATTAAATTCAAGTTTAGATATTTTATCTCAAGATGAATGCTTTTTCCAGCTGAATTTCCCTTCTCTGAGGTTATTCTCCAATCTCTCCAATCAATTTGATCTATACGTACGTGATTTCACACTTAAAGCCTTTTGGATTGCCACCAAAAGTTTGTGTTTTTAAGTTCACAATTTGTAGCAATGAAGAATGAAGGAGAAAAGAGAAGTTTCAAGAACTGTTGAGAAAATGAGAAAGTGGAAGAAGAGAAATATGCTGGAGGTGAGAACATGATTTTATAAGGTGGATGCATGCTCTTTCCATTGCCACCTTACACTCTTATCTTTATGCACCCAACCACCTCCTGCTTGAGGTCTCCTCTATAAAAAACATTCTAGTTAATAGCTCAAAAATGGCATTATGTTTATTTCAAAAGATAGCATTTGGGTAATCACTGGCATTATCGCCGTTACGACTTGTTTCTACAGTAACCACTAGAATTACCATAGTAACACATTTTTTAAGAACTTTATTTGGTTGTTTCTTATTTAAAGTTATGGGTTTTCCTTCACAACAAACTTATTTCATTGAAAAAATAATAATATGCATTTGGAATCAACACGTTTGTTTTATAAAATGAGGGTTATTACACCCCATTAATTTAAATTTTGTAATCAAATTTGTAAGAAAGTACTTACTTGTTTCATGTATCTCTTAATGCTAATATGATCGATCATTCATTGTAAGGAGCTATGCACTTTGTCTACATCTCGTTCTTTAGTACCTAGGTTGCCTCTTCCACATTTTGATGCCTCTATAAGACCTTGACCAACTAAATATCTTTGGTCTTTAAGCTTTTCTCCTTGCAATTTAAATCTTGATTATAACTTCCTTG
>JAJIYU010012283.1:0-14676 GCA_030144865.1 Tinospora cordifolia | reverse complement strand
TAGTATAAATTTGAGAAAAATTGATATAAATCGTTGTATTTCCATTAAAAATTCTAGAAAAATGTATATATCATATTTGAAAATTTGCACACCAAAACATGGGTCGTCACACGTTCCATTCTGGTGTCAGTCTTGACAGCCAGTTCCAATTCTACATGAAACACAGAAAGTCCCCTGTATCGGTGTGTGGTTGAAATCTTATTTAATCTTATCTTTATATGCAAGAGCATAGTAAATAAATATTCAACAGTATTTAAATACTCCGACCGTATAACATTCACATTCACAAACATTGACTTCCGATTTCTGATGTAGAAGATCGTACAAGATGCAACTACAGAGCATGCTCTCTTGGTCATAAACAATATATTGGTGCATGATAAATAATAGCTCAAACAGTAAAACATTTAGATTGACTTTCGATTTCTGATGTAGAAGATCGTACAAGACGCAACTATAGAGCATACTCTCTTGGTCATAAACAATACATTGGTGCATGATAAATAATAGCTCAAACAGTAAAACATTCAGATTGACTTTTGATTTCTAATGCAAAAGATCGTACAAGACGCAACTACAGAGCATACTCTCTTGGTCATGAGCAACATAATAATTGAATGACATAAATGCAAAGAATAAAATCAAACTAACAAGCAAGCATGATCTAAATCAAAATAATAAATTAAAAGAAGGGAAAGAAACTCACCTTGAAATCGCTTCCTAAAATCTCTGTAGCACTTCATTGCTACTACTTCGCGAACTATTTAGAATAGCTCAAGCAAGGAAGAACTAGGACTAAGGTTGCTAAGAAGGAGGCAAAGAGAGAGAGAGAGAGAGAGAGAGAAATTTTCAACTCTTGTCTTTGGGATAAATGAAATGGGTAGAGTAAGGGGGTTTATATAGAGCCCTCTTCCAACTAGTGTTTCTATATTTTCAATGTGGGACTATCATTTCTTACATATACATACCTTAACATCATACCAAATGAGATCTTTCATTCATGAATGCATTTCCTTTACACATATACTTCTCTGTGTATATTACTATCATACTAAACAAAATATTATTTTCATGAGTGCATCTAATTAATATTTTATACACATACTTTTCTATATTAATATCATACTAACAATATTATTTTCTTATTCAAATAGAGAAGCGTATATTTACCCAACATTTCTATATGTCTAATATTAATTAATGCATATCCCTTTGTACTTCTATGCTAACTAGTTAATTGCATATCAATGACATATATATATGTACACAAGTATATATTTATATGTGCTAATAAAATGTGTTTTAAACTCAAATTTCGGTTATTACGTCACTAAAATTTCAGGTATTACATTACCATAACTAAGATGTGAATCTCGAGTCCCTATTTGATAAGATGGTCTTAGGTGTACCATTTAACCTTTTACATAGACTTTTCTTAGTTTACTCACTAGATCTGTAGATGGGATTAGCAGGAAATAAGTTACTTTCGTGAGATAATCAATTATAATCTACATTGTGTCATCTCTTTTCTGACTCTTGGGTAACTGTTAGCAGTTGCATTGCACTCTAGCAATACTATATATATTTTATATATAGTTTTATATTAATTCAGTAAGAAATAGGACATATTTAGCTATAATTAGGTGCATAATTATTTATATTCATATTACATGCATTTATACATTTTGAGAGTTTTATATATTTATATGTGTGCTTTAATGCCTGAGAAAGGATTATCAATTATTTGTGCAAATTTATAATAATTGAGAATGGGAACATACAAGAAGGAAAATTGTGTATGGCCATCAACATTCTAATTCGGCCCACAAACAAAAGCAAAGCCCAATTCAAAAACAAGGCCCAAGAATTATGCACCTAATTATAGCTAAATATGTCCAATTTCTTACTGATTCCATGTGCACAAGCTTTAGTAAATCTGGCTAATGTATCATTATATAAAGGACTAGTTTTTCATCCTTAGTTTTTACATACAAGTTATAACTACTGGTCTTCACATACAAGTTATAACTATTGATTAATTTATACATATACATACACAAACTTTGTCCATTTAAGGCTTTTAGTTCTCATAGGTCAAGCAAATCCTTAAGCAATAGTTCAAGCACATTAGTTATGGTGAAGTGATGTACTACTTGATGCTTCGACTTCTGTTACTTCCTCAGATAATCCACACACAGTAGAAGTTTTGGAGCTTATTTTGAGTAACCCTCAAATTACATTTACAACACTAATCTTTTTAATTGTCTTGAAATTTAGATTACCAACTTTTGGTGCTACAACTCAATTCTGCTCGTAGTTTTGCATTGTTATGTTACAATAGTGTTGATAAACTCTTCTCAAGCTTATAACAATTGTCAACCATTCATTTGCCCTTAATGATGCAAGAATTTAAATTGTCTATAATCTTCAACTTATCCTGGTAAAGTTAACTTACATATCTTCATCAAATACCTAGTTGATGCTTATTACATTTACTCTAAGACCTTCGAGGTGCAATACATTTTTGAGTTTTTTGGTAAGCCCACAGCACTAACAATGCCTTTCCCAACTACTTTCCATTTTCTTCATCTTCAAAAGTTACATGAGCCTCATCACATGATTTGTACTTTATCAACATGCCTTTACACGTAGGTATGCGCCTTGAGCAACCATTGTCCCAGTACTAATTAGTTTTAGTGTTGGGTATTAGAAAATTGTGTACATTACTAGCTCTACTTTTAGATTTTTTTTAACCTGTCTCTATACAATTTTGGGTTGTCTCTTAGGAATAACCTAAAAGTTATGATCTTGTTGAAACCCGCTTCTATGTATATCACAATGAAACCATTTGTGACCTCTTATATTACAATACTAGCGTGTAGGAGGCCTTTTTTTAGATTTTATCATCCTGTCTTTTGATGAACTTGAAGCTTGATTTGTGCAATACCCCAACCCCCTAGAAACAGGTTTAAGCTCAACCACAAGGTGGGTTGAGATCTATGTTACATTTACAAGTACATAACTTGCATCTTAATTTCTTTATTCTAACACTTATTGAAATACTCATAAATACACTTCCATTGAGTTTAATATTTAACACGATAATGTAAGTGAATAAAGGAAAATTTCAAATCTTTATTATTTAAATAAAATAAAAAGATTACATTCTTGAAATCAAATCCAAAGATTGAGTACATAACTCTAAAATTCAAATGTAAAATTCAATGCAAGTCTTTAATTTAAAATTTGGGGCACTATGCCCTTACAATATAAACTTTCTAAAAAGACGCTTTCAAAAAAATTCGTAGTCTTCATAAAATTCAATTTCCTGAAAAATAGAATGAAGGGGTGAGCACATAGCTCAATATATCATTCATTAGATAACTACGTTACTAATTCAAATCAATAACACATCCAAATTCAATTACTTACAAGCATTAAGTGTTTCAAACAATATCTTGTTAAGGTTGTATATTTGACCAAAAGGGGCTTTAAACCCTTGATGTTCTTCATTAAAATACTCCTATTCTAGGATAGAATGACAATTCATCTTATCACATTCCATTGGAAATAATGATCACATGTCCACATTTCAAGTATTTTAAAACACATTCACACTTAGTGATGTTACTCATATACATTGAGTATATGCAAAGAGTACCCATAGCATCACTTAGACTACTATGATGGTACGTGATTCTTATCTTCACTTTCTTATGTTTAAGATCACATAATCATGAAAGAAATTTAGAATATAAAATTTTAGAATTTTAAACAATCAAGAAAGCATAAAAACATCACATAGCATGCTTGAAACATTGAATTAAATCATAAACATGGATTCTAAACATGACATGCTCTCATGAGTAATTAAAACATAAACACATACTAAACTAAAATTAAAATATGATTAAACATGCTGAAATTAAAATAAAACATACTAAAAATTAGAATTTAAACAAGCATGAACATGCTAGAAATTTAAAATAGCAAAATAGAGGTTTCAGAAATTTCTTCCACCTTAATTCGAGTTTCTTGTTATCTACCACTTTCAGAACTTCAAGAACTTCTAATCGCCAACAAAACTACTTCACCAACTCTCTAAAGTACTGAAATAAGAACTTATCACACAAGAAAGAAAAGAAAGTGAAAAGAGGTGCCAAGAAGAGGGCAAGAACAATCAAAGAGCAAAGTGTCAATTCTTTACTTTGGGATGAGAAGAATGAGAGCATGAGGGGGTTTATACGGAGTTTCATGAGCATTAGAGGACTGTTTGGGCATTCTCACACTAGGAAATCTTTCTATTCCTCTATGGGGACGTTTTAGAATGCATAGATTGAGTGTGCACATGATTTAGAATGTGGGTTGATTTAGTTTCCAATTCCTAGTGTGAACACAAGATATAAGCTTTATTTGATTTCCTATTTATGTGTGAACACAAAAAGCATTTAGAATATTTACTATTCTTTGATTGGAAGTTAATCTGGGTGTGATATTATGAGCAAGAGAACTTTTCAATATGTTTTGGTAATGGATTCATTTTCTTCTGCACACCAAACCAACAAGATTTGGCAATCTTCTATTTTGAATTAGAAACTTCTAATCTTGTTCCTAAGGTGTTTAGAAACATTTTCCAGCAACTTCTATTCTTAAATTAGAAACTTCTAATTTGGATTATTTGGGATGTTCTTTTGGTGTGTAGAGCATGGTGTATATGATCACATCATGGTGTACATGGAATCATTCATTCATGGTTTCTTAATACTAAGTGGGACATCTCATAGGGGTGGCATACCTGATCATTTTCATGGCACATGGGATCATTCTACATGAACTCAAATAAAGGAAATGTCCCATGGAGCTTAGGATAGGGTGAGGGTACACATGATCATGGTGTTCCACTCATGTGACTTGCACGTGCTTAGGGTAGCCATGACTTCATGGGCTCACAAAAAACAAATAAAAATTAATATCTCCTTATTTACAAGGAATTATGATTTATAACCTATAGTTTTGAAATCACATAAACCTAATACAAATTTTTAAGGTATGGTTTGGCCCAAGGTGATTTCCTTCAAAAACTTTTCTTATTTAAAACCCACTGAGGTCATTAGGCAAATGAAAATTCAAATCTTAGCCAATTGTTCTGATTTTTGGATATGTCATTTATTTTGTTAGTCCATTTCATTTCATTTTATTTTGGGTCATTTCGATGCCACGAAGTACCCTAAATGCCAATTATTTCTAATCTGGACCCCCTGAAAGGCGTTTAGCAAACGAAAACCCTAATCTTGACCAGTTGTTTTAATTTTTTGATATATTGTTCAGTTAGCTGGTTCATGTCACCTTACTTCGTTTCAAGTTGTTTTGGGTCCCAAAGGGTCACCAAATGAGACTTTTGAAAACCTGTTAAATTTAGTCTCGAAATGAGCCCGATTTCATTTTACACCCATATTTCAGTGAATAGACATTGGATCTCATTTCATCAAGTAAAAAGTTTCCAAGGTATTACAACTTGGTTCATGACTTGTGAGTACCTAAGCCCCTTTAATCTTGACAGCTTTGCCCCAAGCTCAACAACTCATTCAACTTTTTTTCAAGTGTTCAACCTTTGAAGGGTCTTTTAGCATGCAACAAATTCCTTTAAGTTTTCCCTAACTTTGTGTTTATTTCTTTGACTGTCTTTTGAAGCTTTTCAACAACGTTTTTCAATTTTGTTTTCTCTTCTTGATGTTCTTTATTATGTTGACCAATCTACAACCATTATTCATACATCAGTTGATATTATTCTTAAAACGCATTCATACTTATCTCATAATAGTCACTGTTAGTATCTGCTACATCAACTATTGAAATAGTTATTCCTTGATTGCCTAAATAATTGATTTAAGCTCATATTAGTGTAGTAAAGGCTACAAAGTTGTTAGAGACTCCATCTTCATCATCTTGGCTATTATCAAATTCATTAATGTTCAGAGATCTCTTTTTGACAATGTTGACACATTTGGCTTGCACATGCCTGAAACTTGCACATTTATGACACTTAATTTGTCTTGGCTTTCTTTCATATTTGTGGGTTCTTTTGAAGCTTTTCTTCCGTCTTGTAACCTATTTTTTGAATGTTGATTGTTGCTTTTTATTTTTTTCAAAAATATGGAAAAGTTCCATATGATCATGACAATCTCATCATCTTTATTTTTTGTGGATGTTTCAGCTTGAAGCACTCAGCCTTTGTCTTATTTTTGTGCCATTAAGCCCATTTCATCAATTTGCAAGGATTCCACAAGATCATCAAGATGCATCTTAGTGAGATCTTTGACTTTTTTTAATAGTAACTACCTTGGCAACAAATTTGGGATGCAAAGACCTAAATGTCTTTCACATGAGCTTTTTATCTGAAAATTTCTTTCCTAGTTGAAATATTATATTTGCTATGTCTCTTAGTTTGCTGTTGAAACTAGAAATCGTTTCATGGTCTTCCATCTGCAACTATTCAAATTGTGTTGCCAATAGTTGTAATTTTGATGTCTTAATAGCACTTGTTCATTCATGCACAATTTGGAGTGTTTTCCATACATCTTTATTAACCTCATACATTGAAATGAGTTCAGATTTATAATAACCCAAAATTTTACAAAATTTTAAATTGAATAATAAATTACATTAATATTTAAAATAGATAATATATATTTTCATAAATAACAAATCCTATGAAATAAAAGGGTGAACTAAAAATAAAATGTGCAAGCAACAGAGAACTTCAAACTAAACTTAGGAACCCTAAAAATGAAGTTTGGCCCTCTATGGATAAAATGATCATTTTACCTCTTAAGGTTAAAAGTGTCATTTTATATTGATGCGACTTACACAAGTCTACAGTAGGACTACACGAGCATTCTACTCACTAATGAGCAATTTTAATAATTTTGACCACATGGAGGCAAAAAGGTAATCTTGCCACCTAAGGTAAAATGGTCTTTTCACATTGAGATGTGGTAATGACATAGTGTCTTGTCATTTGGTTTATCCCATGTACATGGAAAACTATACTTTGTTTCTAATATTCGCACCCTAGGGCATTATGGTAAATAGGCCCTAGTGTAGTTGGATAGACCCTCGGGGTGTTACATGTTTGCACCCACATGGATGCGAGTGTACCACCAGGTCTCAATAGGTTAGGCCCTTAGAACATCAAGGAAAAGGTGACAAAAGATGAAAGAAAAGATGAGGAATAAAATCCTAAAGTAGGGTACTTTGTGTGCATGAAAACATATGAAAGTGTGGGTTTCATATGACATAGTATGGGTCACTTGGGGCTGAAAGTTATAACCCTTATAACCATGTTAGAAATACTTTGAAATCATTTGAGAGAGGCTTAAAATTAGGAAAAAGTGGCTAAAAGGATAACCCTAGTATAAGGACCTTGTAGCACACCCTATGGATAAGAAACGGGTAGAAAAGCTTGCATCTTTTGAGAGAGGCTTAAAATTAGGAAAAAGTGGCTAAAAGGATAATCCTAGGATAAGGACCTTGTAGAACATCCTATGGATAAGAAATGGGTAGAAAATGATGCATCCTTTGAGGTTGAAAAGGTACAACCATTTAAGTGTTTGGAACACTTTATGGTAACCCTAAAAACACTTTGAAAATATAACCTATTTAAAGGTTAGGATAAGTCTAAAATGGTTACCCACATGAAATGATGAAACTAGGTGAATCGAAATAGGGTATAACCATGGTTCCCATGTAGAGAATGGATGTTGAACATGGTTGAATAGTAGGACTCTTTAACTCATGTAGAAAGGTGACAAGAGGTTATGATTAAAATCAAGTTGTCCAATTCTAACCTTGAATACAAGGAAAGTGTGGGAGGAATAATGATCGATATAGTGTTCCATACCCTTGGCCATATATGGTAAAAACGTATTTGAATAAAATTTAAAAAGATCTAAGATATAAAATAAAACATTAAACACATTCATTTTAATGTGTTAAGATAAGTTTTAGTGTACAAAGCTTAAGAAACCAGACTTGAGGAAGAACTAAGGATTGACAAAAGTTGAAATCTCGATACCAATCTATGTTATTATGGTTTTAGATGGATGCAAGTTAATATCTAATATCCTAGATGGAATGAATTCATGATAACATCTTGTGCAATACCCTAGAATTTTGTCAAATAATAAAATAAAATAATTTGAATAAAAAACTTTGAGAAAACTATGAAAATAATGTTGTAAAAGATGTATGATTTAATGTGTGAAAGGGTAGGCAAGCTAGAACAAAACACAAAAAACACAAATGATTAGCTCACTGGTTATCGTAGTAATGGAAACCTTTACAACGGTATTTTTTGGATTGCCTAAACAACCAGCGAAAATATTGTGTTATGGTAATCGTGGTAATGTATTTTCACTACCACTGTAAGACGTTACGACCTGCACAAAAAGGATTTTATAAAGCTTCCAAAATGTTTATGTAAAGTTTTCAACGTGTGAGTAAATTCTAAATTTGTCACTTACTAATATTTATGCGCAAGAAACAAGCAAAATAGAAAGGAAGAGAGTTTAAAAAAGATTGCTACCAAGGAAACAACCCTAAAAGCTTCCTAAACTTATCTTAATTGAGCTCTATATAAACCTAGCATGAGCACCCCATTCTCCTCACTCAAACAAATGCAAATCACTTCTTTTCTTGCTCTCTTAGTCATCTTCGTGGCATTCTTTCATTCCCTATCTAGTCTACACAACAACCATAATAGTTGGAAGGAGGAAAACTAGAATAATGCAACAAAGACATACTACTGGGCGATTTTTTGGAGAAATTGAAAGATTCAGCGAAGCAAAAAAGGTAAAACAACCTTATCTAATTCTCAAATACATGATTCGTGGTCTTGATTTTGAAGTGTTAGGAGGCCAAGTTCGTAGGAGAACAAAAGATGGGAAAAACATATATAGAAATCTAGTTTCCGTACTGGTTACAGCAGTAATGATGACTGTTACTGCAGTAATGCCTTCGTCTTCCTCAATTTTTGGAGTTTCACACTGGTTACAGCAGTAGCCTACTGCGGTAAAGATATTATTTTTTTTAAATTTTCGCTGGTTACTACGGTACTTTACCATGGTAATACACCCTATATTTATTGAATCTCACTAGTTACGGTGATAGCTTACTGTGTTAGTGCATTTGCACTTCCTATTTTCCGCTTGTGCATTCTGATTAGTACAATAATCTTTTTCCTACCACGATAAATAGAACCATAACCACATTAAGGCCTATTTAACATGATTTTCTTGCACAATTAAAGTCATATTAGATAAGAATCATTAGAGTACAGTTTAAGGGTGTTAGAAACACTTGAATCATAAACAATAATGTATTAAATCTTGATCTTCAAGGTTAATGGCTCAAAGGAGGCTTGGAACAACAACACAAGGACTAGGAGAAATTTGTGCATAAGGTGCAGATGATTTCTTGATTTTAACTTATTATTTTGACTTAAATATTATATGTTTGTATACTTGCTTAGTCTAAGAACATGGTTTGAATCTACAAGTTATGCTTGAACAAAATATGCATGCCTAGAGATATTCTATTGATGAATGTTGATGTGTGAGTAATATATGCGATATCATGACCTATTAGATGCTTAAGATTGCTATGAATGATGACTACCATCTTATGATGCTTTCATGTTTATTTGATTTAATCTGTTATCAATTTGATTTGTCACTAAAGAAAGATTAAGAAAAATTATAACCACTTACTGGTGCGGTGATGGATTTCATCGTTTATGTTCCAACCCAAACCTGACTTGTTTGTTATTTTGATTTTTTGAATTGGAACTGAGCATTTGGATTGACTGTACTTCCCGAATTGTGAACTAGACGTTTGTATTGACTCCACTTCTTTGATGAAGGGTTTCAACGTTTGGATTAACCTCTCTACCTAGATTTGGAACACTGAGGCAGATTCCTTTCAATCTTAACATCAACTGATAACAAGTTACTATTTGAATCACCTAATCTATGAAAGTGTGTGACATGTGTGTTTTATTTAATTGAAATAATGATTTAAATATTTGGGATGATCCACTGGGTTCTTGAGCTCATCCCTTTTTTTAACATTTCAAGAAACTAAAGATCATATGTTATATGGATTACTTTCAAATTTTTCTTTTCTAGATTCAAATTTTGTTTAAAGTCGGGCATGTTGGCCTTGGTTTTTTTTGTTATTTCTAAAGGTGTTTCATTGAAATAAAAGGTCTTTGTACCCTTGGTTTTTGAAATTAATTTTTAAATAATGAATTGATTATTCCATTTAAATATTTCAAAGTGTTTCTACATGAGTTATTATGAGATAGGATGTCTCACAAGAGTTGGAACAAAAAGAAAGAAAGAGATAGAAAAGAGAAAAGAGATAAAGTGATGCTTTACCTCTCAGGTGGTTGTGAATGATGTTCACATGCAATGTTAATGTGTCGAGTTAATAACCTTGAGGGTAGCACTATAATTGCACCCTCTGTTTCAGATTATTGGGCCACAAGGGAGAGGTAGGGTGTTACATCCAGCTCATATTTGCATGTTGAAATCTGTGAATGATTCAGTGAATACGATCCTAAGATATCTTCTTACATTATTTATGTTATTCGACACTCATATGATGATGTCCATGCCTTTAATTTTTATGATCCATGCATAATGAAAATATATGTACTATGTTGGAAACATCTCTGCTTGGTTTATTGCAATTTGAATTATGCTCAGTAATGTAAACCCTAGTATGATGAATTCATTAACCTATTGAACTAAAATAAAAATAACGAGATTAGAACTACAAACCAACATGACGTGTCTGTATTTGATCATTGTGGTTCTTGTCCCTAGGTAGTTAGGTTTAACATGGCAGATTTGTATTTGATCACCGTGAGTGTATCCCTTTGTGTGGTGAGCTGAACCCTAGGATCATAAACTGACATAATACCTCTTCTATATAGAACCCCCACTAACTCTTGTTCAAGGTTTACTTGCAAGCATAAGCCTCTCTTAAAAAGTGTCCTTCATAGTTTATGCCATTACTAGAATGACAACCTTGAAGGTTGATGTTTTTCTTAAGAGGTATCACTAGATTAAATGCTAAATTGATAATTGTTTCATCCAACATAGGAAAATATAGAGGATAGTCCTTTTGATCCTAACATCAACCCAAAAAAAATAAAATATTTGAAATACCTAATGTATTGTAAGTAATTGTACATGTAATGTAAGTAATTGTACATGTATTGTCTTGAGTGGAATAATGTATGTAATGTAATTAGGATGATCCACTAGGCTCCTTTAAGCTCACCCCTTTCTTTCGCCTTTCAAGTACTTATTAAGAAGAGACAACTTGAAGATTCCTTTTGGTGGAAATTGTGTGGGTAGCCTTACTGACAAGGTTACTAGATGACTTTTACTTAGTTTTAGTCAATGGGCCTCAGGTCTACTTTGTGTTTCCAATATTTTACTTTGATAAGTATTTTATTAGCTAATGGAGCTCACGTAATTACAGTTTGATGCTTCGAATTTATCATGAGACATTTGCCTCTATTTCCTCTTTAGTATTGATGTTTAACATGCTTCATTCACACCTGTGATGTTAGTCGTATGACCATATTTTTTAGGAGCTAATTTAGTACCTTGATTTTCCATCTTATAATGGAAACCTAATCATAATTTATTAAATATGTACTAGTCTAGTAATGGCTTATTGATTTATCATAATTAATGAAATGCTATAGTTATGGAATTAAGTCTGAGAATCATGTTAGAATTGTTTTTTTGAAGTAGCATTTCGTCTTCCGATTGAACCCATCATTAAGAATCAAAATTGAACATTGCACCTGAGGTCATTTTCACAATTTGGCTCTAGTATGTTGGGTGATCAAAGGCTAGGATGTTACATATACAAACATGAATAACATGTCAATGTTAGTTACATGTTTAGTTAGCATAATTTGGAATATGAATATAATGCGATGCATGCATGGATAGTATATGTGAAATTATGCATGATGATTAATGAATATATTGGCATGACAAGAAAGATGATACTTCTAATCTATCGATATAATAAGGAAAACAAGTGTCGGGACCCCTTCTCTAAGCCAAGGGTAGCCAGACCGGCATAGTGGCCCAACGAACTCACTCACCACGTCAAGTTCATCCAACCACTGTTAATCCCTTTTCCAATCTCATACAACAGACGACATCAGAATAATTAGAACACTTAAAAGCGAAAGTAAGTAATATACGAGGAGAAAATATTTCATTACATTTCTATCTTGTCCAAAATAAAAAATTGACCATTTACATATGTACAAGGAGTAACCAACCTCTAAATCAAAGACCAAAAAAAAAGGGAATAAGAGTCATCAGGGGGTTAGGCGATCACCATGTCTTTCCCTTTATCAGCCACAGAAGAACCTGACATAGTGATAGATTAGTGAGCCTAAAATCAAAGTGTCTCAGTGAGTAGAAGGTCTAGCATGTCAAACATAACCAATACTCCAAAACAATGCATGTATCCATGAGCAGCAAAAATAATGTAAAATCTGAATGCATGGCATAGTACAAAGCAGTTATAAATAATGCAACCATTATAAAACATTTCAAATCCATGCCAATAAAAACATATCCAGGCTAGGGTTAACTCAACAAACCCAACCTATAGTCATCGCTCAAGCCGGTCCTGAGTCAGGTATACTGGCCACTCGAGTGGGTCGTGAGCTAGGCATACTCATCGAATACCCTACCCTGATGTTTGGCCCTCGAGTCTATCATAATCACATCAAGTACCCTAACCCCGACACTCAGCCTTCGAGCCTATGATCTCACTACCCATGTACATCTACACATCTCAAAACCAATTAGAAGTATCTAAACCTCATGAAACTATTTAAACCATGTCATTTCACACAAGTTTTATGCAAGGAATACAAGTCACAGAAAACACCTGAATCAAACTACTCACCTCAGTCTCGTGCACCAATGTCCCGTCGACAACCGGCCCAGTCTCGTAGTGCTCACCGAATCTACATCAATTACACTCAATCTCAGTTCTATCCATACGGTGGCTTAATCTTTAATCTCACTACCCCTACTTAATTTTGATCGACTCAAATTGTCTCCGTCAATGTTCGGTCAAACCTGGTCAACGTGGTCAACTTAATCAGTCTTGGTCAATTTGTGTCCAAATTAGGTCAAAATAGGTCAATTGGGTCAAAATTGAGTCATTTGGATCAAAATCTCTAATTTCCAACACTTAGCCCAATTTTGAGCTCTTTGCTCTCTTGCGCAGCGAACTTTCCAATTTTTCTGCGATCAATCCGTAAGTCGGATTTATGCGAAACTTTTCAGATTTCATCTAAACTGCCTAAATCTTCATCAGAATTCTATTTCATGATTTTTGTACACCATTTACTAAGGTATGTAAGTGCATTAACAGAGACTGTGAAATCCCATATTCCCTGTAACATGCAGTCACTTAGTGAATTGATTGACCTACTTTCGAAATTCAGAATGGCCTGAAATTTGGTACACATACTATTAATATGTCCAGTGACCTCTCTGCCAAATTTCAGCTCATATTTCCTTCATTTGGTCAGTCAACTAATCTCCTACGTTTCTGTCAGGAAACAGGTTGTTCAAATGGTTCAAATCCCATATGATTTTCAAGTGCCTATCTACTCTTGTTCCAACACCAATCCGAGGCTATTTCTTGCTATTTTTGCAAGAGTTTAGATTCTAGAATTCTGATTAATTAAGTCCTACCCAAAATAGTAAGCAACTATAATCATATTTACTCTAAAACACAACTCCAAAACATGGCATGCATGAGGGTGTTCCGAAATTTTTCTTAGTTTCATAATACCTAACTAACAAGACATGTTTGCAAGCATATAAAATTTAAACTACAAAGGCTTATGGTTCGAGGTTTTTACCCTTTTGTAGTCCCAAGTATGAGGTTTGAAACGCCTCAGATCTCAGTCCAAATGGACACTTCTAGGTACCTCAAACACTACCTCCAATCTAGTCCCAAAGTTTGCTTTTTGTAGAAACAGTTGATCAGACAATCAATTTCATAGCCTTATAAAATAGATTTAAAGTTTTAGTATTTGATTTCCACCACTTGGACATGGAAATAAACGTAATAAGGAAGAAAAAGAAGGGTTTTACCTTCAGAACGGACTTGATATGGCCTAGGAATCAGCACTCCAAAGTTTGATTCAACACAGTTTTTTCTGTTTTCTGGGTTTGAAACGTGGCAAACAACACCTTTTCTTGGCTATTTCACCTTCAAATGGTTCTGGGATTCAACCAGCTACTTGTGGGACGTTGTAGAGGGTGGCAAGAGCTTTCCAAAGAGCCTTAGATCACTCAAAACGGAGATCAAATGAAGAAGTTCAACCTCTGGAAGATGGAAAGAAGAATCTGAAAATCTGAAATTTTTAGCTCAAATGGTGGTTTTGTTGCATGCATGGGCTCTCTTACATAGCAAATGGGCTGCCACATGGCCATCCACGTGGCACATAAGTTGCCATATAAGATGACCAGTTGGCAACCCACATTGGCTTACTCATGAGGTAGGATGTGGTTGCCTAAACCAGGGGTTCAAAAATCATGAGCAGCCATGGTT
>JAJIYU010012282.1:0-14652 GCA_030144865.1 Tinospora cordifolia | reverse complement strand
TTTCTGACCTCATTTTCTATGGGTTTTGAGTGGAATCATAAAGATGCTCAAATCTGGTCCTATTTGCTCTAACTGCGCAGCAGGCCTTCACCATTTTCCTGCTGTCAATCCATATATCGGATTTGTGCAATATTTTCCAGTTATGATCTAAACTTCCTAAGGTATCTCTAGAATTTTATTTCATGAATTTTTGACCCCGTTTAGTATGTTTTCCATGGGTGATATCAGGAAATTTTGGTTTTCCGGATTGCATATGACAGGCAGTCAAAAGGAAACTTATGTAATCCCCTTAGACTTATCGATTTGAGACCAAATTTTTACACAACATTCTTAGTCGTTTCATGAATGTATCCTCAAAATTTCAGGAAAATCAGACACCTCTAAGTATTTTTAAAAATTCCTAACCAATAGCACAAAATCACGGTATTTCTGCAGATTTTCAAGAAAATGTCTAAGTATCGGATTAGCATGTCCGGTAGTCTACTTCGACGTCATTTTTGACATCCTTCCAGTGTTCATTTGTCATTCTTCATAAAATAGAAAATGAAGTAGACATAACAAGCTTTAAAACAAGCTAAGATACCTCAAAATCGGAGTTCGGATGACCCACGAAACTGCCTCGCAAACTCGGCCAAAACACAGTCTATCTGATTTTTCTGGGTTCTGCAATCGCGAACAGCTCATCTTCGATGCCATTTTTGACATGTTTCAAGAGGTCAGTTGGTGTTGTTCATAAAATGAAAGTTGAAGTAGACATTATAAGCTTTAAAACTAGCTATAATACCTTAATATCAGACTTCGGATGACCGAGATATCAGCCTTGCAAAACTCGGACAACACACATTTCTGGGTATTTGCAGTGACAAACAACAGTTTTCGCGGCCGTTTCTGCTTCAAACAGCCCATGGTTCCGATCAAAGGCTTACACCTCCTTGAAGAGGATATCAAGAGCTTTCCGAAGACTCCAAGATCATTCAAAATAGAGCCCGGATGAGGAAGATATGAGAGATGGAAAATGGTTTGCTCAAGCTGAAAATTGCAGCAATGGTGTGGGTAAGTTGTTTGGAGGTGGTTTTTTGTAGCCCTTGTAGCAGTTCGTGGTTCTCTTTTCTTGCTTGTATTAGTGTCCAACATAATGAGAATTTAGAGATTAGTTGGTGTTGAATCAGAGGTCAAAACAAGGGGCAAAACCATGGGAAGAATGGTGGTTTTTTTTGCCATTTGCTGTTGTTGCTCAGCTGAAAAGGAGGAGAAGAAAGCAGGAAGAAAGAAGAGGGCAGGCGGGCTGGGCGCACAGCCCAACCCTGCCCACATGGGCCTGGGCAGTCCAGGCCCATGTGCCTCGGCTGCCCATGGCCTTCCTTTTTTTTTTTTGATTTTTGATTTTTTTTTCATCCCCTTTTCTTTTATATATATACACACACACATATATATATATATCTAAATTTCACATTTTTTTTTCTAAAATTGTTAAAATTACTAATAAATCACCTTTTCATCAAATCTTCCAATTACACATTAATTTTCATCATTTAAATAATTAATTCCTCCAAAATTACATAATTACCCAAAATTTACATTTTTCATTCAAAAATTCCATTAGTTACTCTAAAAATTTTATAATTATTCCGAAAATTCAACAATCAATCCCAAAAATTATTTTCCTCAAGAAATTACATTTTTCTTATGATTTCATGTGTTTTTCCCTCAAAATTGTATTTTTTCCCATTATTCTAATTTTCTCCAATAAATAACTCAAAATTAGAAAAAATTGAGAAAAATTCATATATTTCCATTAAAATTTCAAAAAATTCATATATTAGACCAGATAATTTTTGTATATCAAATTATGGGTCGTCACAGTATGATTTTTCTTCATATTTTTAAATAAAATTTCTTCACCTTTTTACTGTATAAGAACATATATTTAAAATCAATCCTAATTGATGAAAGAATCGAAATGATATTAATAATATTGAATAATTGAATGATTATGATCTACTTGCAACGTGTATACACAGATAAACTCCTAAACATATAAAAGAAAATCACAAGTATAGAAATATAAAATACGAAAATAGATATTATATAATATATTATAATACCTTATTTGTACGATATAAGATATTAATCTATATATATATATATATATAAAATAACATTTTCCCTTAAACTTAAGATGGTAAAGATAAAACCATCTAGTTTGTCAACTAAATATCAATGTTGGCCGGTGGTGAAAGAAATGCATCAACAAGTAGATTAAAAGAAAAGCAAGCGCAGAAGTTAGCGCATAAAAAATGCACCATGGCAGTAAATAACAATATCATGGTAGAGGAATGCATGAGCAATAACACACAAATAGTATAAAAGAAAAAAAAACAAGTACAATAGTTAGCATAAAAAAATGCAACGATAGCAAGCAATGATACGGTGGCAAGAGATTACATGAGCAATAACAAGCAAATGACATAGAAGGAAAAGCATGTGCAATAATTATTGCATAAAAAAATGCAACATAACATCAAGCAGCGGTATTGTAGCAGAGGAATGGGCGAGCACCCAACACCCGAATGGCATAGAACAACTTCTAAATCGCATATAACAACATAAAACATTTTTTTAGTAGTGTAGATGTTGTTAGGCAATAGCATCAATATGGTTGTTCAACCGCAACAACATGGGATGAGCGATTTGGATAAATCTTGGGGATTGGGATGGTGATATGCAACAAAACATAGAGGAAGAAAGAGAGGAAAAAAGAACACCAAGGGCAAATCGGCGACATGGTGGCAAACAAACAAGGGTGGCTCGGCGGCCTAACAACAAGCAGAGCAGGAGTAGAACATGCAGTAGCGTGTGCGAAGAAGAGCAAAGGCAATTGTGCATAAAACAAGTGGTGGCGGTGAGCAAAGGCGAGTAACAGCTTGTGGGAACAGCAGTAAGTGGTGGGTTGCAACTAACCGAAGTGCGAAGACTGACTAAACTCACCAATCAGATCTAAGAGGAAATAAAGAAAGCTGTCAATCTCATCTGCAAATCTACCTTCTCCAATCCAATTAAGAAACATGGTTTTCAACGCTAGCAAGAAGAAGGTCACATAGAAGAGAGTCGCGACAATCGCGAAGATGGCAGGAAAGTCATTTGCAGTAGCATCGTCGAAGGCTACTCCAGCAGCAACTGGAAGATTTGTTGCCAATAGGGGCTGGCGGGAAGGGGCAACAAAGAACAATAGTGGTGATGGTAAGCAGCAAACAGATCATGAACGAGTTGAACGAACAATGAATAGGCGACGATGGAAAGCTGAAAAATAGCGAACAAAAGATGGGGAGATGGAAGGCGGACGATAGACAACTAGATTGTGAGTAGTAGACGAGGCGATTGTGGCAAGCAGCACGGGCGAACAACGCGAGGAAGTGAGCAGCGACAAATAAGAAAACGATCGACATGGAACACCAGCGAAATGGCTATCAAAACAACTAAATAGCAACGATCGTATGTTGCAAAATGGTCGACAAACAGAAGAAGAACGAGCAGTAGGAAAATGGAGAGCAATAGATCGAGTCGAATAGCGAAAGAAACAGAAAACGAGAAAAGCTTCATGGTGATCAGCTGCTGGAAACAATGGGTGGAACGAGAGCACAGGCAGTAGCAAAACAGTGAGATCACCAATAGGACGGTGAACAACACTGTGGGCAGCAGGTTGACCACCATGAAATAGTAAGAGGCTGCAGCACGAGAGCTACAACAAATAGGGAAAGGAAGGGTCCATGAAGAATCAATGGCAGTGAGTTGATGAAATAATGTGTTTATGCTTGTGTAATTACTTACGACTTTAATACGAGAAAATTGATTAAGGCTAAAGTTTGACTCTATATCTTTAAGACAATTCTGTGCTCACTTAATGGTTGTTTCCCAGGATACAACGATCTCATCTTGTAGCAGTAGCACTCCATTTTACAAAATTAGCGAACCAACATTTGTGTCATAATTTATCTCAGACATGCAAATATGATGATCAATGCAAATTCAAACACTAAATGAATATGTGTATGAATAATATTATGTATATCTAAAATTACTACTAGTAGGGATATTTATAGTTATTGAAAAGATGCAACAAAGAGTTACCATAGGGAAGAGTTATTTTCTAGAGACATGTCTCTCCATTAAGAATAGTCATTTTCTAAAGACATGTCTCTCCATTAAGAAGACACATGTTCTAAAGACATGTCTTTCAACGCAAACATACATTATCAAAAAGACGTATACTTTTAAACGAATAGGTGTCATGTGTAAGGACACGTCTTTTTCACACACTTCCTTTTCAATTTTCCATTCATCTAAAATGAAAATTTTAATAAAAAATTTTCAACAATCCCCCAAATGAATGAAAATTGTTCTTTTACTCTATTCCCCGTATAAATGGATTTTTAATGTAGAAACTTGACACTTGAGAGAGTACTTGTTGAATGAAATTGCATCAGAATATGTAGTGTGTGGCTTTAAACCTTCCTTAGTGAAATACTATCAGATTTACTAGCTAATCAGTGAACATGATGTCTTGAACTATTAGTCATTTATGTAAATCAAGACAATAATATTCACACAATTCCTTTCCTCACATTATTGGTTCCTACTGTTGTGTTCATTTTGGCCCTGAACAACTCCTGGATTTATGAGTGCTTTAGAAAATGCAATCTAGAACATTCTCATTGGATTGGCCCAGTTCACACTCACATAGATGATTTCCTATTAAGAGTATTCCTGCAGTTGATATCCCACATCTTATCTCAATGAATGTATATTCTAGTGACAAGTTTTGACCAACATCCTCTAAAAGTTATGAAGTTGTTATACTTCTCTAACTTTAACTTAGATATTATGGTCAACACCATGTCTTTCCCACCAATTTTGAACACTTATGAGTTTAGTGTCTTTTGCAACACTATAACCAATCAAGTATGATTGGATATCTTTCATATCATTGTCTAAAACTTAAGGTATCCTTTAGATATCAAAATACCTCAAATAATGTTTTCAATTTATATTTCTCATGTCAATAGATTTTGAGCCTTTTAAAAATCCATTTACACCTTATGAGAGAATAAATGATTTTAGGCTTCATTTTCACCTCTTAGAGGTTTGGGTATTGTTTATATTTGCAAATTACCCCCACATTTTAGAATTTTATCGAATGGTTTAATGACCTTTTCATATGTTCCTGAGAATATTAATTATATGTGTCAAGCTTTTATGCAACCATATATAAATCATAATAACACTCATTGTAAACCCAAGATCACATGTTTGGGTTTCAAGAGATACCTCATTGCATTTCAATCACAAGAATTTCAATATTCTTTTAGCCATGCGATCAAATAGTGTCTTTATCACTTTTTTTTAACTCTATATGGCTATTCAATACATAAGCATAAATATGCTTATCAAGTCATTCCAGGCACTTGTTTTACCATATATAATGTAGCCACCACCAACTTCAAATAATGATCCATTATTATGGTTGTGGTTAATATACCAAACAAATATCAATATTGTGTTACTTCAATAAAGAAGTACACCAAGAAGTAACAGTATATGCTTCCATTTTTTTTAAAACAGAAATCATAAATAAAGAATAATAATCAATATCAACATTATATCATTATCACCATAAAGACAAGCAAAAGTTTGATAACATTATATATAAATTGACGTTGCCATTACTGCATATTTTCAAAATAATATTGATAATGCCTTGTGTGAATAACAAATCATGGCGTTTTACAAACTTAGTGCTGGTTAAACATGCAACCGGTTTGAGCAAGCCTTGGATGGCTCAAAATTATGCTTACAATCAGGTCACCCTTCTTAACATGTTACACTGGCTCTCGGTGACCATTCTAATGAACCCTATTTGCAACAATGATTGTTGGGACAACCACGCCATCAAACAAAAATCAAATGATGCCAAAAGCATATTAATATATTGAAATATGCGTAAAAGCCACCACTTGAGAGCATGAACATTCCACCAATAAAATATCATGTAAGAAGTGTATTGCAATTGCTTCACTTTCAACAAATGTGCTGCTTTGGTTTTATTCCAGGTTGAGTTCTTGTTCCAGTGTTAGAGCCTCTTCTAAAATGTCTTTGTACGTCTTTAGGCCCAGAGTCCTTGCTATCTTCTGGATCTCCATCTTAAGACCTTGTACAAAACGATTGGCCTCCATTCTCTCTTCCCTAATAAGTTTAGGTGAAAATTTGGCCAATTCAATGAACTTTCTTTCATATTCGGCCATTGTCAGGTCTCTCTTATTCAACTTGACGAAATCTTCATGTAGCTTCCTTAGAGTCACTTTAGGAAAGAACTTTTCATAAAAGATCTTCGTGAACTCGTCCCAATTCATCTTCTCTAGTTTTCATTTCGTTCGTACTATCATGACTCTAGATTCATGTTTCCAGGTTCTCGATTTGTTCAGTGGCCTATCTGTTTATACTTCTAAGTTCTTTTTGTTCTTGGGTACAAGATTTGGTTTCATATGACATACATATAAACGAATAAGGCATGCAATTTCATGCTAGCATAGCAAAGTTTTAGGCTTTCATCTAAGCTTCAAGGTTCAAGTGTCTCATACCACTCTAACCTTTTCACTTAGACTTCCACTCAAAAAATTACCACACCCAATGAATTTTCCAAATGTCTTGACAACTAAGGTTTTTCGAGCTCCACTATACCTAACCGTCTCATACTAGCCAAGCATAGGGAAACAAGTTCTTCAAAAGTTACCGATCATTCACCAAATATGGTTCGTCATTCTTTAAGTCTAGGCTTCCACCATACACCCAAATTCCTATGCGTCCCATACCACATAGAAACCAGAGTCATAGAATCTTCTCGATCTCATATCCTAACCAACCAAATATTTTGTTTTCGCACATTTTCAGTTTCTAACCTATGTCCTAAAGTTTTATGCATTTGATCCACTATGCCACCCTTGGCTATACCCACATTTCTACCTTAGGTCCCTTCCCTAGACCAAGGGTTTCAATCTGGTTGAACTAACAAACTCTATCTAGCCAAGATACCACCTTTGGTGTCTTGTTCGACTTCTAGTAAACACTTTTTGCCCTAATCTTCCACCTTCTCATTTTCTTTTATAAAAAGTACATGTGTTCCTCAACTCCGACTATTCGTATAAGTTGGTGGGACAACCTCTAGATTAGGTGGTGAGACTGAAGTCCGCTTAGCAACCACATTTTCTCAAGCGAAATAACCCACCTCCCCTTTCAATGTTTAACTTTATTCAGGACAAGACCTATCCACTATCAGCCCAACTTGCAGTCTTTGTATCCAAACAAAATATTTTAAAACATATATTTCCTTGTTGAAGGCACTTTCCGAAACAGTTTTTAATTTCAGAAATATAAGGTAGGGCATTCTAATTTCAACTCAAAACACAGGTCAAACTTAGTTGAGTTAATACTCTCTAAATTTGATACCACCAATGGTATAAGATTAAACTTTCTAATTTTTGCCCAACAACTAATGTCTTGGCCTAACTTTCTAATTCTTACCCAGCAACTAATGCCTAGGGTCTGATACTAAACTTGTAACACCCGAACCCTCGAGACTTTCAATTAGATTCATCCACAAGGCGGGCCAGGCCGGTGTTACATTACAAGTGCGCAACTTGCCTTTCTAGTCCCTTTATCCAATTTCTTATTGAACATTGTGAGCACACTTCCCAATTTATTTAATTCAATAAGATAACGCAAAAAGATAAAAGAACATTTTCTTTATTCATTGTTTGAATTAAATTAGGCAAGTTCATAACTCATATTTAAACTATTAAAAGAAAGAGAGTACATAACTCTAAAATAGATACTATTTCAATGGAAGTCTAACTTATTCAAAACTTAAGTAATATGCCCTTATATTAGAAATAAAAATAGAAACTTTCTAAAAATAAGCGATCTAAATCCTTAGTAAGCTTCATCATGTAATTCAATTTTCTGACAAGATAAAAGAGGGAGAGTGATCACATATCTCAGTAGATCATTCTAAAAACAACCAAGTTACTAATTTAAACTAATAACACATTCAAACTCAAATACTTGCATACATTAGGCATTTCAAACAGTTTCTTATTTTCAATTGTATATTAGACTGAAAGGGGGTTCAATCTCTTGATGTTCTTATCAAAATATCTCCCCATGAGTGGAAAAACAATTCTTTATGTGACGTTCCATTGGATTTAAGGTCCATTGCCTACATTCTAAGTATTTTGTGCTACACCCATATACACACAATATATGCAATTCATATACTCATAGTATATGTAAAGAACGCTCATAGTATCCCTTTGGATCACTATGACAATATATAGTTCTTAATATCAAAGTCTTTTATTTGAATTTTCGTAATCATGAATCATTAAAAAATTAAAGTTCAGCACATTATCATCATAAAAGCATAAAAACATCACTGGCATGCATCATATCTCAAAATCGGTCTAAGCATGGGAAGCTAAACATGGCATGGTTTTATAAATACTTAAACATGGCATATGTATCTTTCACCAAAAAAAATGGCATATGTATCAAACTGAAAATTAAATCATATGATTGGACTGAAAAAGAAATGTGTATGATAAAGAGGGGGTTTTTGAAATCACTTCCACCTTGTTTTGCAGTTTCTTGGAAATCTCACAGAGTTTCTACAGTCCAAGCACTTCAAGAACACTAAACTACTCAAGAACAATAGCTTTTCACTTAAAAATACTCAAGAACTCTTAAGAATTGAAAAGAGGTGCTAAGAGAGAGGCTAGAGAAAGCAAGAGAGATTTTATCAGTTTTTGCTTTGGGATGAAGAGAACGAGAGCAACGGGGGGCCTTTCTGTAGAGTTCTAATATGCATGAATTAGCAAGTTTGGGATGTTTTCATTGTAGAAACATTTCTAAAACTCTTTCCCTTTCTATTTTATTTGTTTTCTATGCATAAGAATTAGTAAACAATTATTTTAAAAGTTGTTAATACACTCTTTTGAGTTGATTTTATTTTAAAAATATTTTTAATTCTCTATTTTATGTGTTTTCCAAGCACATATATTAATAAACAATTATTTTAGAAGTTGCTAATACATTCTTTTCAGTTGATTTGATTTTAAAAACCTTTTTAATTCTTTATTTTCTTTGTTTTCCAAGCACATATATTAGTAAGTAATTATTTTAGAAGTTGCTAATACACTCTTTTGAGTTGATTTTATTTTAATTTCTAATTGTGTCTGTTGTGCACACATGCTTGTGGCATGTTTCTAACTTTGATTTTTTATCAAATGAGACTGTTGTGCACCTTTTTAATTATATAATTTGAATAAAATTCTCGTTTATCATTTAGGCATCAACACAATTATACCTCAATTTTCATATAATTGTAGGAAATTAATTTATCTTTATTTATTTATATAACACTTTGAATTTATTTCTCATTTATTTATATAATGTTTTTGAATGAAACTTGCCAATTTTTTTAACCCAAATATATCATTTAATTATTCTACTTATTTTCTATTTCTAGTTAAATTTTAAACTATATAATATCTGACAACTCTTCTAATTTGATATTTTTATTTAAATACCCAACATTTCTATATATTTATTTGTAAACTAAAATTTCTATAAGCTTCCCTCAATTGATTTTATTCCTCATTTTGCCTATAATTTAAAATATACACAATTTTGTATCCCAAAAATTTCATAAAATTTTTAAGGATCAATATTTATTTATTTCATTTAATCAAATTTCGTACAAATTTTTATGGGTATTACATATGGTCAGGTAATATTGTTGATTATAGTGCTTTGGGAGTTTTGCATGTCCAACTTACTATCATGTCAAGGAAAGTAAGATTGATCCAAGAGCTAAGAAAGTCATATTGTGGGTTATGCACATGGAGTAAAAGGATATAGGTTATGGTGTCTTGATTTGCATAAGATTGCGATTAGCAGAGATGTGACATTTGATGAATCTACTTTGAAGTCTGGAAAGCAAATAGAGTCTCAAAAGGAGGATAAAGGTGATTCGATAAAGGTGGAGCTTGGTGCTCCAAAAGAAAGGGTAATAAGCAATATGGAGGAGATAGTAAGTGGAGCCAGTGAGAACCAGCAGCAAGAACAACAACAGTCTTTAGCTAGTAGCTCTACTATCAAAGCACCAGTTCATTATGGATTTGAAGATATGTTAGCATAAGCATTGATAGTGTATGGAGATAATCCTTTCACATTCAGGGAGGCAATGACTAACAGTTATTTTGAAAGATGAAAAGAAGTCATGCAAGATAAGATAGACTCATTGATGAAGAACCAGTCTTGGGATCTTGTAGAGTTACCTAAGGGTCAATGAGCTATTGGGTGCAAATGGGTGTATTCTAGAAGAGACGGTCATTTAGAATCAGAAAGTGTGAAATATAAGGTAAGGTTGGTTGTCAAAGGGTATGCTCAGAAAGAAAGGGTGGACCACAATGAGGTGTTTTTTCCTGTTGTGAAGCACACTTCCATCAAAGTATTATTAACATTAGTTACATTATTTGACTTAGAGTTGAAGCAACTTGTAACGACCCGTATTTTTTTTAGAAATTAAATCAACGGATTCGACATGTAATTTCATGTATAAATTAATGAATTATAAATAAAAATACATGATTTGATGGTAATTGTATAAATTAATGAGTTGCTTTAAATAGAAAGAAATAAAATAAAATAAATAGTACATTTATTGAGGAGCTATAATAGAAAAAATATAAATGCAAAGTTAGTAAAACAAATAAATAATAATGATAATAATAATAATAAATATAAATAATGGGAGTTTATTAGTTGATGAAAAAAATTTAAATGAATGAAATATGAAATGACTTAAGTAATTGTTATATATAGTTATATACATATAATGATATATAATAGATAAAAATGGGATGATAAAAACGGATGGGGATGAAACGAAGATAAAGAAGCTGATATTGTAGAAAATATAAATACAAATAAAGGATAATTTGACTTTTAGTTGGTGGGATCCACAATAAAGCATGGTTTGAATTGCCATTCTCCAATTTGTTCTTCTCACGTATGACAAAGAGCAAATTTCACATGTTTTTTTTCTTCTTCATTATGTGAAACAAGAAGTAATAACACACAAAGAGGGAAAAGAAAAAGAAGAAACTCTGATTTTTTAACAAATTTGACATGTAAGAAAGTCATTTCTTCTTATTCTCATTACAAAATTACTATATAAGTCGTGTACTACAATTCTAGAAGTATAATTTTTTTTGTAGATAGTGTTTTATAGTAGTACCAAAAAATAGATATTACCCCACTGTGAGTAAAATTAAATAAAAATTATTCCAATATACCTTTAGTGATACATAGATCACAGATATGTGGTTAGTTTGAATTCATTTACCCTATAGACACTAATATAAATATTTAAAGTTAAATAACTTTAGGAGGGCTTTTGAGTTGTTAAACCCTAATAAAATTTTAATTAGACTTCATAGGAAAGTAGAGAATAAAAATTTGTGCCCATTGATATCAAATTCATGAATTTTCGATATCAATTAAAATTTTGGTAAATAATTGATTAATTGGGTTATGTATAAAAATTTGAAAAAAATTAGTAAAAATATGATTGAGAGTCTAATTCTCTTATTTTCTGCTATGAAAAAAATACTTTATATGAGCAAAAAATTAATTATAAAGGTTATTGAGAATATTTGGGTCAATACGCACTAATACGTAGAGTCTAATGCATGTATATGACAAAATATGAGAAGTAAATACGTTAGAAAAATACGTAACGTAAGAAATAATTAATTTTTTCTATTTAATGTACTGTATTGAAAATTTTGAAAAGGTTGGCGTGACACCACAGCCTCAGGTCTGGACTCCCCTGAATGAATCATCGGGTAACCTTCCCTCAAAGTTGGAGTAGTCGAATTTTCTCTTTCCATGTTTCTTGTTTTCTATCTGTATGCAGTCTAGATGCATGCATGATGCAATAATTTAAATAGAATAATGCAGCGGAAGATCTCTCAATAATTGAAAATGAAATAATCTTGTATATGATCTGAAATATGGAAGTCCTGTTTAAAGTTCAAAGCATAAAAATAAAAAGTAGAAATATAAATTACAATAAAAATAGATGTCTGCCTTATTTAATAACTACATCAAAATACATCCCAAAACAAAACAAAGTTAACCTCCCAGAGGTTCTTCATGCAAAGCTTTAAGACCTGTGAAATCAATGCATATGACTCTTGTGGGTACCTGAAAAATATAAAATAAGTGAGCTTGAAAACCCAGTGGATCATTCTCAAACATCATAGGCATTATAAAGATTAGATCCAAAACATGCATGCACTTCCAAAGCATTAAACATTTCATACAATGGATTGGTTTGTTGTAATTTAATTCTGAAGTAGATAATCTCCTGGTAATCCCCGGAGGTTCCAGAATGCCATGATACACTAGGCTCAGTCATATCTTTCAATTAGGTGTACGCTACAATTCCCCAGCCATACACAATAATACGTCAACTCTAATTGCCTTAAGTCTCAAGTATACTACACAACCTGGATCGTCTTCTACACACACGAATTGCGATAGATCTGTGTCCTTTTCTTCACGCAGCAACACACAACAGATGCACTTCGTTCGTCACCCCCAAAATGCAACAACCCAACTCGTTCTTCTCTTTCGAGTGTGAGCACAACACTTGCTGTCTCGTTCTTCTTCGCCCAATAGTAGCTGGTTTTCCTTCTTTCTCCCCTGTTCTCATTTCTTCTTCATTTAAACAAGATGCACAATTCTTCTTCTTCTTTCACACAACTTCTGGGTTCTTCTTCGTTCAACTGTGGAGAGCAAGTCTCTCAAAATTATTATTTTCTCTTTTTAAAAAAGACCTTAAAACATGTCTCTAATGCTCTAAATTAACTTGTTTTGATCAAACAATCATACATACACTTGATAATTATATTTCCTCTTATGTTAATATTGACTTTAAATCCTACACACACTTAGGCACTTGCAAAAACATATTTCCAGTTATTTAAATAGTCTTACTTTTTTCCAATACTCATTTATATCAGTAATAATTATGTTTTTGGATTTATTTTCATAATTATTTGGTATTTTAATTATTATTGTTGACATGTCTATGTTTATGAAATTTCGGAGTGTTACAGTTGGTTATTATATACCTAAAGTGAGACACATGCAAATGATATAAGTTTTTGGTATTTGGGTTAATATTAGGGGGTTTAATGGCTTAATGACACCAATTGGCCTTGTTGACCCTATCGAGCATCTAGGTCAGAGAATGTTAGGCTTGATTAAAGTTGATTGTATTGACCAAATCAATAAAGGGATCACAATTGACCGAGTCAATCCTTTGATTGATTAAAGACTATAAAGGTAGATTTGAGCCAATTTTTATGTAGATATTAAGAAATCACGTTAATTACGCAGGATCAAATGTTAGTGGGACCTAATCAGTCACGAGAGGAGCATTAAGAGCTGAGCATCCTTGTGAGTAATATTTTCTAATTTATTACTTAAACTTGTTATTCTATTCATAAATGAAATGTTATTACATATCACAATACATTTACAATCTTTAAATGAGATTTTAAATGAAAATATGCACCGAATATCGAGGTCCGATGGTACAAGTTAGGGTATTAGATGTAGTTGAGCTTTGAGGACCAGATATTGCGGTCCCTGGAGGAACATTCTCTGCGGGTTCTCAAGTGGCCCACTTATCGAGGATTTGAAGCCGCCATATATGAGGTATGTGCTGACAGATCTTTATAATGTTGTATGGGAATACGCCTAACTGTCTAGTAAGCCCGCTCAAGTAGATTTATTATTTCCTTAGAACCTTGTGAGAGCCTCAACATGTGTGTTTATCATTAAAACATTTTTCAAATGAAAGGTGCATGACTGCATTGTGGATTTAAAATTTATTAACTATTGCCTTCACTCGAAGATATTATTTGTTCATGCACACATAACATTATTTTATGGAATTCTTATTTTAAGTTATAGATTAGGCTACGTTACTCACTGAGCCGCTGTGGACAAATTTGATTCACTACTCTAACATTTCAAGTTTTTCTATCGCAAACAAAGGAAAAAAGGTGGTTATAGCATAGCGTTACATTCTCAGTTTATTTTGGTAAGTTCTCTATGTCGTTCACTTTTCTTATTAAGAGTTAATGTGATATATAGGGGGTAAGGAAATCACTATGAATATTTTGTCTTAGATACTTCTGCTACGGCTACATTTAAGGGATTGTATGTAAATCAACTTTTGTTTAGCTTAAATTCCAATTGCATTTCTATGTTTAGTTACATCCGCATTCTCTTATGATTACTCTGATGGTGTTATGTATGATGTAGTGAAAGAAGCTGATGAAATCACAATTTTGCATTTTTATCTCACTTTTTTTAATAATTTTATAATAAAATAATAAGATTTTAAAATAAAAAAATTAAAAAATAAAACATTTTTCTCATTTTTTTAAATTCTTGTACTATTTTCATTTATTTTTAATAAGGTCATTTATATTTTTGAATATGTGGATGTCTCACTTGGTC
>JAJIYU010012281.1:0-14644 GCA_030144865.1 Tinospora cordifolia | reverse complement strand
TATTACAATCAACCCCCCTTAAAATAATTTTGTACTCAAAATTTGCACTTGCTTGTTTATTTGGATGTCGTTCAGTTATGTACTCCTAATGAAGAGGTCTGAGTTGTAATACCCCAAAAATTTTATAGAGTTTTGATAAATTTAATAAAAAAATATTTCTTGTACAATAAGCTTTGAAAAACTCAAGAAATTGTAGTGCATATGACGTACAAATCAATGTGCAAAGGATTGGTGATTCAGAGCGAAACACGAACTTTCGTATAGTAACTATCTATTAGTTACCGCGGTAATGGATAATTCAACTGATAATTTCACTCAGCAATCACACTTCGCCATCTACGAACCTAAAACAATCGCCACCAAACGACTTTCTCCCCCTCCCTTAGGTATCCTAGACTAGTTTTGATTCGCTCTACACTTCTGTTACTGACTGCAAGCTAACAAATGAGGAATTGCATAATCTGCTAGGTGTTTGGACTGTGACAAGCTGCAGAACTATAAAAACGAACGAGGTAAGGTGTTCTACTCGCACTGAATACATATTTTCCATCATTGTCTAGTGTTTTCTAAAAGCACACTCGTTGGTTTGATGTAATAGTTCGTAGAAAGTATTGGAGACCTTCTTTCAAGGTGAACGAGAGGAGCAACAGATAACGATAAGGTATAAAACCACTCTATCCATTGAAATGTATGCTTTTGGGTCTTGAATTCAGTGCATTAGAGTCCTATGCATGAGAAGAAATGGGAAATGCACGAAGAGATTGCAATTTTCTGAAAATCTCATGCCTACCGCAGTAATGATTGTGGTACTGCACTATTCGTGTGAAATCTCTCATGTGTTATTGCGACAATGCTTAGAATGATTGCGAAAACGGTACGAAAAACATACTTAGAATTTAGTCTACCATGGTAATGTGATTAACCCTCGTAGGTTACCGTGGTAACACGAACATGACTGCATTTTTGCATTTTCATGCATAGGCCATGATCATCGCAGTACCTACCCTTCTTACCGCGGTACACAAAGAAAAATCAAGACGAAACATGATTGAAATGAGGTCTTTACTTACACATATGCCATATAGAGTAAAAGATCATTGTAGTATAGTTTAAGAACACCGTGAATACTTCAAACTCCTAAGGATATTGGTGTTGGATCTTAGGTTGGGAATTCTAAACCATCAAGACAAGACTAAGAACAAGCGGAGTGAAGTAACAGGTGGAGATGACTATCCTCTCTCTAATGTTATCTTGGTCTAAAATATGATACATGAATGATTGTTTGTTGTTTTTATATTGTTTAGGAACATGCTAGGAATGTGATAATGCTTAATTGTTTGATTGTTGGTCATTATACGTTTATAGCATGACATGTAACTTACATGTTTTCAATATTGACTCAAGAACATGCAATCTATGTTATTTAATGAATAACATGATTGATGTGACCTAATGCATGATAATTTATTAACATGTTTAGTATAAATGTATCATGTGACCTTATGCATGATAATTTATTAACATGTTTAGTATAAATGTGTTGTGATGATGAGATAGATTGTGCATGCTAGTGGCCACTAAATAAAGATAATTAAGATTCTAACCACGTATTGGGGCGATGATACAAATACTGTGGCAGTAGTCTAGTATCATCGTTGGTATTTTCCCATGCTAGGCGGGTGTTTATACTATTGTGGCAGTAGTTGAGATGGGATTGAGATTGAGTGTGACCTCAATTCTAAAGTTGTGTCATAATGAGGAATTGGCCTTTGGGGCGTTATTTCCAAGAGTTCGAACACAGGGGAATATCAAAGATATTCCTTTGAGTCTTAACGTTAACTTAAATAACTAAACTGTCTGAAATGCCTAACGATTTACAAGTGTTTGCATATGTTATGTTTCTAACTTTGATAATGTTTGGGGTGTGTTTTATATGATCCATTAGGCTCTTAAGCTTATCTCACTGATCTATTTTTCAGGTAATCACTAAAGATCTTGCCCATAGACACGTAAATGGAGACCATTGGAGTAGTCTAATACCATTCACTGTTGAGATTGTATAGGAATAGATGTTTATTATTTGTTGACAATTGTAGGGCATAGGACCCACATCTAATTTGTGTTTGGCTGTTTCATGGACTTCGACCATGCGACTAGGTATTGGTTTATTGTTTCATTTGAACTCAGGCCAAGGGGTCAAAATATTTATCTTTATGAGTTCATTTATACTATTTCTAATTGACATGCCATCCTTATGTTAAATCATACATGATATTATTAGTTATGTTTGCGCACTCTGATGTTTTATTGGATGGTCATGATAAAGAAAAAATATAGGTAATGTCTCGGTTATCGAATAATGAAAGTGGGAGTGATCGCACATTTGACTTGATTTTGTCTCGAGGTGAGATACAAAGGCTCCCAGTCAGAGGCGTTGGTGACAAGAGTCAGGGGTCGGGGTGTTACATTGGTACTTAAACTTTATCTCACTTTCTAGCCCCCAAGTAGCCTTTTATATCCCATGATACTTTTAGAGAACTTTGATTAAGGGAATGTCCTTTGTTTTCAAGCTTTGTACCTTGCGGTCAAGGATCTTAACTACTGTTTCTTCATATGTGGCATTATCTTGAATGTCCACCTCCTCACAATGGATTATGTGAGATGGATTGGGTTCATACGTCTTCAGCATTAACACATGAAGCACACTATGAACTGAAGACATTTTGTTTGGTAGGTCTAACTCGTAGGCGCATTTTCCTATTCTTCTAAGTATTTCAAATGGACTAATAAATCTAAGTTATGACTTTCCTTTGTATCTGAACCTCTTGATTCCTTTTTGAGGGCTTATACTCAAGAACACTCTATCACCCGTCTAGAACTCAAGGGGCCTTCTTCTTTTGTTGGAATAACTCTTTTGTCTACTTTGTGCTGTGGCCAATCTCTTCTGTATCTCTTTTACTTGATTGTTCATCTCCTCCACTAGATCGGGCCTAGTAAACACATAATCCTCGAGTTTAGCCCAACATGTTGGTGATCTGCAGGGCCTCCCATAGATAGCTTCATACGGAGCCATCTTTATACTTGCATGATGACTGTTGTTATAGGCAAACTTTGCCAAGTGCAAGTACTTGATCCAATTTCCCTTGAAGTTAAGAATGCAAGACCTCAGCATGTCTTCTAGTGTCTGAATGACTCTCTTAGACTTACCATCAGTTTGAGGATGGAAAGCGGTGCTTATGGTGAGTCTAGTGCTTATGGTGAGTCTAGTGTTTAACTCCTTCTGCAGGCTCTGCAGAATTATGATGTTAGCCAAGAATCTCTGTCTAACACTATGGCTTTAGGCCTGCCATGAAGTCGTACTATCTCCTTCATATAAAGTTCTCCCAACTTAATGGGCAAGAAATGTTCTACCTTAGTGAAACAATCCACAATTATCCATATAGTATCTTCTCCTTTCTGGTTTGGGGTAATCTGGTGACAAAGTCCATGACAATGTTATCTCACTTCCATTTAGGGATTGAGAGTGGTCATAACATTCCAATGGGTTTTTTATGCTCCGCCTTCACTTGCTGACAAGTTAAGCACTTGGAGACATATTTAGCTACATCTTTCTTCATTTCTTGCCACCAGTAGTTCTTTCTGAGGTTTTGATACATCTTGTCACCACCTGGATATATTGTGTACTTAGTCTGATGGGCTTCGTCTAGTATGACTTGGTTACTTTGTCCATTCTGAGGCACATAAATTCTATCTCCAAGCCTTAGGGTACTTTCAACATCTATCCTGAAGTCAGTATACTAACCCTTCTCAACTCGTTTTGTCAGGCTTGTGAGCCACTTATCTTGCCTTTGTTCTTCTCTAATCTGATGTAGTAGATCTGATTGGCAAGTAATATAATAAAGATAAGCCTGTTTCTCGTTTGAAGTCACGCCCATGTTATAATCCTCAATTAATTGATACATCTGACCATGTTTTTCCTCTTGTTTTTTGAATTTCGTACTTAAGGCATCGACCACCACATCGGCTTTCCTTGGATAGTAGTGTAATTGAAAATCATAGTTCTTGAGGAACTCCATCCATCTTCGTTGCCTAAGGTTCAACTCCTTCTGGGTGTAGATGTATTTCAAACTTTTGTGATCTGAAAATAGATCAAACTTCTCACCATAGAGGTAATGTTTCCAAATCTTTAGGGTAAACACAATGGTGGCCAATTTTAAGTCGTGGGTTGGGTGAACAAGTTCCCTTGAGGCATATACAACAACCTTTCCTTCTTGTATCAAGACAACACACAATCCATTCTGTGAGGCATTCGTGTACAGAACATTTTCAAAACCATGGATAGGAGTGACTAAGATGGGGGCCGAAGTCAATCTCATTTATAGTTCTTTGAATGATTGTTCACAGTTTTCATCCCAAGTGAATTTGACTTTCTTTCTAGTTAGCTTGGTCATGGGTTTGGGCAACTTGGAGAAGTCTCGGATTAATCTTCGATAGTATCTATTTATGCCTAAGAAACTTCTGATCTCCATAACCATTTTGGGTTGCTTCTAGTCCGTGACAACTTTCACCTTATCATGGTCTACAGAGATGCCTTCAGCCAATACTACATTGCTAAGGAACTTGATAGTCTTCATCCAGAATTAACATTTGCTGAACTTGGCATACAACTGGTTCCTTTTAAGGGTCTCCAACAGAATCTTCAAGTATTCTAAGTGTTTGCCTTTTGACTTAGAATATACTAGGATGTTATCTACAAATACTATTACAAATTGATCAAGGTATTGCCTAATGTCACACCCCCGGCGCCCAGGGTGGACCCACCTGCTGCGCTTTCGTCCAGCCTTGAGCGGGACATTGGTAGGCGCGCTCCTGGGCTGAGATGCTGCACGCGAGGGTAGATGTCCGCCGGAGCACCAGGACGTGTGACTTCATTCGTTTTCTTTGAAAGTCTAGTTCAAATCATTATGTGAATTTTTTTTTTTCAAATTCCATTGATCAAATAAAATTTCAGCATGCTTCAAATAGCATTCAAAATCATATCACCGGAATTTCATTGGAAATAATACAAAAAAACAAATTATCTACGGAAGCTTTCAAATCTCAAATCACTCATCTGAAATCAATATGATTAAGACATATAAGTTCATAATCAATAATTTCATCCAATCATTTAGAGGCATTTCTATGTATTCAAAATACTTCAAATCATGAAAAATTGTATTATTGTTCAACATATGATATTTCACAAATAATAGGCTCACAGGCCCAAGTTCCAAACAATGTTTCAAAGTAAAAGACAATTCTATTTATGCAAAATGACATAAGCTGTGGCAACATGCCTCTGTTCAAAATCTACATAAAAGTCTGAAATATAATTCAAAATAAAACAACTCTTTCTCAAAGTACTCTCCACCAGTCTCCAGGGTTTGACTAATCTCATTGAGCGCCATGCCCATTAGTACCTGAAAATTAAAAGTGGGGTGAGCTCAAAAGCCCAGTGGATCTCTTTTACACATCACTAGCATTATACAAATCAAAATACAAAACATGCACATATTTTCATTACATTAGGACATTTCAATCACTTTATTGATCTTTCTTGTCGAATTTCAGATTAACCAGAAGAGTTAATGCTCTCGATATCCCTCGTTGTGATCCTAAAACGAATCTGGGGGTAATGCTAATGGTCATCTACTAGGGGTGTTCATCAACCCGATTAACCTGACCAAACCGACCGACCTGAACCTTTTGGGTTGGTTTGGGTTGAATTTTAAACTATATTTGGGTTGGGTTGGGTTTTAAAATGCTCAACCTGAACAATTTGGGTTGGGTTGTGGGTTTAACCCTCGTAACTTGAACACGACCCGACCCAAACCAAAAAATATCCTAGTTTTTGTGCAACTAATTTTGATTTTAAAATAAATATGATTGAAGGAGATGATGCATTTTGCTGCTTGGAAAGAAAACATAAGCACGTTGTTCAAGTTTTTGTATTAGATTGATGCATTAACCATTATACATTTAATAAAGGGGCTCCCTATACTCATTTTGTATTAGATTGATGCATTAAACATCATTCTTTATTTATTACTTTGCCTATTGCTTAGTCATATGTAATATACTTATGGTTTTCCTACTATTGTTCAATCTATTATCAATCAATATTCTTCACCTGTTTCAAATTTGTTCTATCTAATAATTCTTCTTGTTTATTTCTAAATCCTCATCTTTCTATTCAAATAATTCTTCTTGTTTATTTCTAAATCCTCATCTTCCTATTCAAATTTTTACTAATGTTCTTCTCATTTCTTGTAATTTTTCTAGTTTAGTTTCATAGCTTGTAGTTCATTTTCCTTCTATTACTTCTTCTTCATTTATAATATGCTTAAATGTTATTTTTAAGTAAACAAATTGTAAAAATTTTAAAATTCAACCCGATAACCCAAACCGAACCTGAACTGTTTGGGTTGGGTTGGGTTCGATTGGGTTTTAACTTTTTTAATTTGAACTGTTTGGGTTGGGTTGCAGGTTTACCCCAAACCCGACCCAACCTAACCCATGAACACCCCTATCGTCTACCTTCAGGATCATGATACAAGAAGAGAGATCATAATGATTTACAGTTCGAGTATCACACAGCCTGTCGCAATTCGGCCCGGGCTTGGGATACCCATGATGACGCTCTGGCTACACTGCAACAGGTAATATCTATGACATACCAGCAGACCGTCCATCGCTCCAGTACGTAGAATTCTTAATAAACCATTAATCTTCTTTAGTTTTACAATCAGTTTTTCATTCCATACAAGAACTCATGACATGCATAAATAATTGAAATAATTAATGCGACCTAAGTTGTGCAATCATACAAATCAACATTTAGCATTTCTATTTCTAGAAAGCATTTAATCAAACATCATGCTGTCATGTCAATTTAATCCAATCAATTCATAGATCAATTCCTAGCATGCTGCTAAGTACAAGTAATGTAATCAAACATCATGTTTTATACTCGAAGTCCGCATAATACTAGTGAGCAAGGAAATTCCGTCCACTTGTATATGTCAGATGAACCCTTGGGCCACTCAACAGAGATGCGCTGCTCCTCGACACTAATTACTCGTCAATCTAAAATCAACATTCATAAATTTAATTTTTCGAATCACCGAAACCCCCAAACAACGTCAATAACCATCATACATATTCAATCAAGATCATCCATATCAAATTCCAAATAAAGGGCTCCCCAAATTTTGGATTTTTCCTTTTTACTATATCAACACACAAAACTATATTCATATTATTCCAAATTAAGAATAGAACATCTTTAAAGCTGACCACTACTTCAAAGGATGAGTGGATTGAGTTTTATTGCCTATTCAAGGAATTGCACCCTCCAAAACCTTTCCCCAAAATTCAGATTTTCTCTTTTCACCATATCAACATGCAAAACTATATTCATTTTCTTCCAAATTAAGAATAGAACATATTTAAAACTGGCCACTACTTCAAAGGATGAGCGGATCGAGTTTTATTACCTATCAAAGAAATTTCACCTTCTAGAAGCTCTAGATTCTCTTAAAACTCGTAGATCCATCAAAAACTAAAAAGGAACAATCAAAACTTCCAGAATTTAGTCTAGAATTACTTATTCGTTGATTTAAAAGGAAGATCTGAGCTCACCTCGCTCCAGATCGTGCTGTGCTTCAAAAACCCCAATTTGCAGTAAATCCACCTATTAATCTATAGAACTTGAATCAAACAATTGAAGAGCATTAGAGTCTTACCTTAGGGCTCTCGGATCGTCTGTAAAAAATTTGGATCGAAATGAGCAACATCATTTTGAAATGGGTTTTAAAAACCCTTGATTTCTCGTGTGAACAGTACCACGTGGTACTATTCATGTGACTTAATCTCATTTTCATTCATTTTTTTCCAAACTTTAGGTTATACCTATATCCATTTAAAAATCATGTTTTTGGACATTTTAATATTCATTTAATATATATATTAAAATTCGCTTTCAATGTGTTTGCGTTAATAACTTTCGAGTATTACACCTAAACACCCAGTTCATCATATCCATGAATGCTGCTGATGCATTGGTCAAACCAAAGGGCATCATCGTAAGCTCGAAGTGTTCATATCAGGTCCTAAAGGCTTTCTCTATATATTTCTAACTCTCATATCCTTAGCTGATGGTATCATGACCTAAGTTCAATCTTGGAGAAATGAGTGGCTCCTCTCGATTGATCGAATATGTCATCTATCCTCGGCAAAGCATACTTGTTCTTTACTATTGTATGATTCAATTTTTGATAGTCAACACATAGTCTCATGGATCCATCTTTCTTCTTCACGAACAACACCGAAGCTCCCCATGGTGATTCACTTGGTCTGATGAACCCTTTCTCTTGGAGCCTGTCTAGTTGAGTCTTTAATTCAATCAGTTTCACTGGTGCCATTCTATAGGGAGGTATGACTATAGGGTTGGTTTTAGGGTGAGCTTCAATCTCAAATTCTGCTTCTTTAATAGGTGGTAGTTTGGGTAAGTCATCTGGAAATACATCTTCGAATTCTCAAACTACTTCTAAGCTCCGAATTCCTCCTTGTTCCCTAGGGTCATTCTTTGAGAGTTTCTTGAGTTCATCTTTCTGCTTTAAGTAGTTTAACATAGCTATCATTGGTTTTCTAGGTAATCTCTGCATATTGCCATTGATTCTATAGGTTTTTTTTTGAAAGTAACGTTATGGTTACTCTCCTTTTAGGGCAATCTATTTGTGCTTGATATTGATTTAACGAGTCCATCCCGAAGATTACATCATATTTATAAAATGGAAGTACACAGAGGTCGACTGAGATCAGTTTATTTCTAAACCAAAGTTACAACTACACATTCTTTTTAAGGTGACAGTAGTTCCTATGAGTGTGGATACATTCAAAGTCATTGGCAATGTTTTTGTTACTAGTTGCAGCCTATCTACTAGTTTTTCAGAAATAAAGGATTTCGTAGCACCCGAATCAAACAATAGTTTCACAGCAACATTTAACAATAAGAATGTGCCTTCTATAGTAGGGACTTGTTCCTCTTGAAAATCAGCCATAACAAACACTCTAGTTCTGCTCACAACCTTGGTTCTGATTTTGTCCTTGGTTGTTATTCTGTTGGGGTTGTTGGTGTTGAGGATGTCCATTGTGCCCTCCTCCTTGATTGTGTTGTTGCTGTTGAGGAGCTTGGGCTTTTGCAGGATAAGACTTCGCCACATGTCTTGGCTGTTTGTAATGATAACAAAACCTTTGTTGCGTGGCTAGTTCCCTCTACTGTTCTTTAGTCTGATTGGATTGGTTCTGGGTTTGGGGTGCTTTATTTCCACCATTCCTTTGATGGGCATTTTGCTTCTTCTGGGCTTCTTGGTAATCTTTGCCATTTTTTGGCCTCTTGTGTCGGTTCTTCAACCTTTGTTCAAAGTTGAGTTCTTGTTCTAGTAGCAATGCCTTCTCCATGACATCCTTGTTCATCTTTAGGCCCATCGGAATTATCATTATTTGAATCTTGATATTGAGACCCTTTGTAAATTCGTTGGCCTTTATCTTCTCTTCCTGGATCAGTTCTGGGGAAAACATGGTCAATTTAATAAATTTGGTCTCATATTCTGCTAAAATTATATCTCTTTGAGTTAGTGTAATGAACTCAAACTGCATTTTCATTAGGGTAGCTTCTAGAAAGAACTTCTCGTTGAACACTTTCTTGAAATCCTCCCAGATCATCTCCATGACATTGGTATATGGATTGGCCTTCAACATTTTCCACCAACTCCTAGTCAGTCCCTTGAACTGGTAGGTGGTCAGTGCAACTCGATGGGAACCTGTTGCTCCCCATACATTTAGATGCTCATTGAGCTCCTGGTAACAGTGTTGGACATGCCATCAAATTGTGATGTGTGAAGTTTCTTTAGCTTTATTAGCATGGCTCTTTGTTTTGTATCCTCCACGTCCTTTTGTGCGCTCTGACGAGCTAGGACCTTGGGCAGGGGCACCGGTTGCAACACTGGAATTTGATCCTATATTTGCAGCTGTGGCGTCCCCTATAGCAGTATCGGAGGCATTGATCTCAAGAGTAAGCACAGTCCCAATTTGAGCCTCAGTAGCACCAATATGTGATTCCTGTCCTTGTGGTTTAGTCTCGTCAGATGTGGCAACTCTTGTGGCATATCTCTTGGATCCAACCATTATCTACAAGTCAAAAGCTATTTTAGCATCCCATAAGGTATCGTAATGGAAAAGTTTCAAGGAGAATATTAACTTGGGGTAAACAACCTGTTTTTCCTTATCCTCGGGATATAAAATGTTTTTCTAGACTTGAGAAAATAATCGTCCTTTCCTTAGTCGTTTGTTGTGTCTGTTTTCTTAAGGCTTTATTTCATTCGTGCTATTATGACGCTAGATTCATGTTTTTAGGTTCTCAATTTGTTCAATGACCTATTGGTTTATTTTTCTAAGAAAAGTTTGAGGATTTTCAAAGTCTTCTAATGTTGTTGGGTACATGATTTTGGTCTCAAAATTAAAATAAATGTCATGAATTTAAATAAGTAAAACATGCATTCAATCAATCATTTAATCACTCAATCATACAAGTTCACGCAAGCATAGCAAAATTCTAATTTTTTACCCATGCCTTTGAGTTCGAGTGTCCTATGCCACCCTTTCTCATCAAAACTGGCTTCCACTTAGATATTTTACTACACTCACACAATGTTGCAAACGTCTCTACGACTAATGTTTCCTAAGCCCCACTATATTTAACCACCCCATACCAACCAAACATAGAGAACAAGCTCTTCCAAGGTCTTCGATCATTAAACATGGTTCGCCATTCTTCAAGTTCAGGATTCTTCCATACCCTTGAATTCCTACGCGTTCCATACCACGCAGAAACTAGAGATACAAGATCCTCTTGATCTCGTGTCCTGACCAATCAAGGGTTTCACACATTTTTAGTTTTTAACCTATGTCTTAGATGTTTTCATTTATGATCCATTATGCCACCTTTGGAAACATCCAAGTCTTCACAAATGGTCTTTTTCCTAGACCTAGAGTTTCAATCACTTGGCTGAATGGTCTTTCCATTGAACTAGCAACCCATATCCCTTTTCTAATACCACCTTTGCTTCCATCTTTGTACTCTAGTAAGTTTGCTTGCCTGTAAATACCACCTTATAGTTTTCTTATAGAAAATAAGTGTGTTCTTCCACTTCGACTACTTGTATGAGCTGGTGGGACAACTTCTAGTCGAGTGGCAAAATCGAAGTCTGCTTAGCAACCAGCCTTCTAGAACATGATAATTCATCTCTCTTTCAATATGTGATTTTACTCGAGACAAGACTCACCCACTATGAGCTCAACTCGTAACCTTGTATCCAAACAAAACATTTGAAAACAAATATCTCTTTTGAAAAACAATCTTTTAAAACGATTTTGAATTTCAAAGAAAGAGGTAAGGCATTCTAAGTTAACTCCAAGTAAACGTCTTACCTGATAAGTCAACTCTTTCTAACTCTTGCACAGTGCATCTACTAACTGAGCTCTGATACTACTTTTTAACCCCGCCTCCACTTGTCCAAATTGTCCTGGCACGTTCGCGTCACATGCTTGCTTGTTGGACGTCTCTTTCTCTTTACTTGGGCCTCCCAGAAGGCGAGCAATGTCACATTATTCTTTTTCTTTCGGTCCCAATTCTATGAGACAAACACTTAGATGAATTTCATAAAACATATGCAAAATTATTTGATAAAATAAATCAATATCATTAATTGAATTAAATAGTCATGAAAGATAAGGACCCTTGAACTTTATTACATTAAACTGAAATTAGGGCTAACATGCCCAACTTAAAAATTTTATGGATAAAATTTAACTCTAATTATGCGGCATCCGTTCAGAAATTCCTTGAAAGGTTAGAAAAGGAAGGATGAACTTATGCGCTAAGTGGATCATTCTAAATGTTTAACTCATTATTTCAAATCAAATAGAATATGCATAACAAACACTTTAAAAGATTATGTGATTCAAATTATTGTTTATTATCAGTTGACGTTAAGACCACAATAGTTACTCCTCAATATTCCATATTTAGGGAATAAGGTCAAATTTCGACGTTTAAACTTATCATTGAAGTGGGGTTAAATTCGAACCCTTAGTTCATACCCCGAAAATACCTGTTTGGAATACTAACGATGAAAATTCATCATCGTGCTGGTACGTGGTTAATAATTTTTGTTTAATCTTTCATTAGTGATCAATAATGGCATGATGAATTCAAGATAACAATAACAAACAAATATTCATGGAAAGCATGTCATAGCATGAATTGTACTATCACAATTATGCATCATTAGCATATAACCCTAAACATGCATTTCTAGGCATGGCATATATATAATCATGACATATTTCTAAGCTAGGCAAACAACCATGCACATAATACTTGAATTAAAACAATAAGATAAAATTTAGAAATCACTTCTACTTTCTATCACTAATCCTTTTGATCTTAGTATTCCGAGCCTTCTTAAGCTTTCAACCTTCTTTTTTCATTCAAGGAGAGAGCAAGAAGACTTTTTTTGTCCTTGAACTAGAAGAGAACTAAGAGAAAGAGGAGAATGAGGAGACATTTTTTTTTTCTTGAGCTAGGAAAGAATTAAGAAGAAAATAAAGAAGAGAACAATGAGAAAACTCTCTTTTTCTTGAGAATGAAGAAGAGAAGAATGAGATAGGATAGTCTGTGGGGAAGAGAATAGCGCTATTTATAGACATCTTTAGCCAATTACCTCATTCTGCTACTCATATTATAATATATACCTACCACCTCCTGATTCCACTACTCATATTTTAATATATATAGATACATCACCTTTCAGTTTCACTACTCATATTTTAATATATCCCACCACCCTATTCCACTACTCTTATTTTAATATTTTTTATGTAGAATTACTTATGAGATTATTAAGATAGTTGTAAATGTTTTTTCTTATCATGTGAGTTTACCATTTTACCCTTAAGAGGCAAAATTACCGTTTTACCCTTGAGTATTTAATGTGTTTTAACAATTTAATGAATTCATTTGTATATTCTTAATATTTAAAAATTATTTTTTCTTCGTTTTTTTTTTCATTATAAGCTATACTTTGCAACAAAGAACACTTTTAGCTATACAAACTTTTATTGCTAAATATTATACTTTTCATTGCCAAATACAATTAGTGATAAATTTTTTTTATTGTAAAGTCATTGGTAAATATTTATCGCTGATTATATTTAGCAATCAAAAATGTGTCATTGCTAATTTTTTTATGATAAGAATCAATTTTACAGCTAAATGTTAGATTTAGCTTTGAAATATAATTATCTACAAAAAATATTTTTATCCATGGATTGATGTAGATTTGATAACAATTTTTAAAGTCAGTGCTAAACAATATTTGTTATAAATTTTTATTTTTATAGCTAATATTTATCTTTGTTAATAAATTATTTCCATTGCTAAAACATAAATTAACTATAAAATGAGATTTATAGTAAAAGTTTACATTCGCCAATAATTTTTTTTTGCTAAAACATAAATTTAACTATGAAATGAAATTTATAGAAAAAGCTCATATTTGTGTACAAATTATTTTTATTATTAAATTATATATTTAACTATATAATTTTTAGTTTTACAATAAAATATTATATTTGGTTACAAATTATTTTTATTGTTAATATATATATATATATATATATATAGCTATAAAATGTAAATTACAATGAGTTTTTTTTTAACAACAATCAAATAATGTTATTGAAAATCTTATCAGCTGAAAATATTAAATCGACAATTATTTTTTCATATTTTGTGCATTAAAAAATATAAACTCATAATTGAAATAAAAGATAAACATTCATTAATAATTAAAAGATTGCTTACAAATTATTTTTTTTTAGAAGATTATATTAAGAACAGAAAACTTATATCAATAAAATGTACATAAGAAAATGAAGCCGAAGGTATTCTAACATATTAGTTTCATCTCGGTATCTTCAATCCAAGTTTATCTATACTTAGATTAAGTGGTTAAATCAATTTTTTGATCTTTGTCTCTATTACAATAACCATCATCCCATTTCAACATCTGAAAACCCAAAAATCTCATATGAAAACCCAAACAAAGCAAAGCATGCATAACAAAAGTAACTTTGCATTAAGATTAACATTTTTTTATTTTTCCTTATAAATACCCTTTGTGTTGTAGGATCATAATAAGAATAAAAAGTGAAATTATAATATGATATATTGAACTTAAGGGAAAAAAAATTACAAATTGAAAATTAAAGATTTTAGAAACAATGAAATTATAATTAATTAAAAACATAAAGTTTTAATCAATATAATTTTGTTGGCCCATTATTCATATGTACGCTTCACTTAGTTTTATAAATACAAATTTGACTTTAAGATTTTTACCCTTCAACTCCCTTTTTTTTAGCACAATCCTCCAAACATTAGTGTTTCATAATATTAGGTAAATTGACACATATCTTAATTTCCTTTTAATATTTAGCCTAAATTTGTATTATTGTTATAAATAATTTTATTGAATGC
>JAJIYU010012280.1:0-14640 GCA_030144865.1 Tinospora cordifolia | reverse complement strand
GTGGGTGTGGGTAGTCTCTGCATGCTAGCTACAACAGATGCAGATTATTAGACAGATGAGGATGGCAATTTTAGAGCTGCCAAAACTGAAAGCTTCTAAATGCAAATACGAAAAGGCTTGAATCTCAATAAGGTAAATACTGGCCAGAGATAATATAGTGAAGCAGGCACATGAATGGCACAAAGTAAATAGTATGTATTATTATTGTATTATTATAAACAAGTGTACAGATAATATAGTAAAACACTCGCATGAAATAACATACTTAAGATTTTTAACCTCGACTAGCAGTGAGCATACAGCAAATAATATGTATTATTATAAACAAGTGTACTTTAAACAATATATGCAACATTAAGCTACATAAATAACACATGCATATAATTATAAGATATTAGAGAATTAACAAAGGGATAGCCTTGGCACATTGGTTTAAGCCACTCCACTATGACCATGTCAATAAGTACATATTTGTAAACAATCTCTCCAATACAAAAGTAAGGTTGGGAACATCATCCTTCTCTCAGACCTCAAAATGGAGGAAGCTTCCAGACATGCACACGCGCGCACACACATGTACACAAGCACAAAAAAGAAGTGTGCGCTTAGATATTGCAAGTGATACAACTTTTTTTTTTGTACATTATATGCCTACAAAACTCAATCCACACCTAGACTATATGACAGTGGTTGTCAAAATTTTAGAAGAAACTTAGTTTGTAGATTTTACAATAAAATAGATAAATTATTATAGTTTCTTTTGTTCTTTTTTTTACTTTTAGTTATAAGAACTTTTTACATTCAATGTACTGACAACACTTTGACTTATAAATTAAAATGTGCTCTTACAGCTTGTCAACTGTGGCTCCATATCACAATACTCAAACAACAAGACAAACCCAATCCTCCTTTGCTCGTCAAGCAATTTTGTGGTGCCAAATACCACAAGCCAAGGAAGTAACTTTCAGGACTTATAACACAAAGAGACAGGGTTATGGATCACACAAATTAGTCATCACCAGTAACCTGTTCGAGTAGAATGAAAACACAAAAAAAAAAGAAAAAGTAGAACAAAGGAGCAGAAGATCCTTGTGCCCTCATTGTGCTTCTCCACATTTTAGATACTTCAACTATTACCATCAGAAAGTCAATCAGGAATCAAGATATAGTCAATGTCTTCAAGGGATTGATGTGGTGCTTTAGGGCCAAACTTTCTAAGTGTAGTTCTAACCAAATAGTGGGGGTTTATGCATGTATTTAAAATGTTTAAGTATTTCTAACTGTTGGAATAACAGTTTGCACACTTTGTAATTCTTCTCTTCATAAGCCTACTCTTTCCATTTGCACTAACTAAAAATAAATAAATAAATAAAAAGGTCGTTGAAATCTCCAACAACCATCACTGACCCTTCAGCAGCAAATATTTGTAGCCTACCAATTTGTGAACATGATTTGAATTAGCCTACAATGTTTTCATCATTTTATAAACATTTAACATACATTACAGAATATACTTAGACATATATAATTTTATGAACTATTCAAGGATTTGTAAATTACTAATTATTGAGGAAGCTATCAGTAAATATTTTCTATTGCCTATTGTAACGGTCATGTTTGGGCATGCACCGTAACTTAATTAGAGGGTCTGTGAAGTTTTGTCATGATCGGAGTTCGTTTGACTCACGAAAAGGCCCAGTATGATTGGCCTCACATTTTGATGTTTCATTTTGGAAGGAGAGAAAAAAGCTTAAAAGTCTATTATAGGGATAAGCATGGTCCAACCTCCTCGATGACATGTAACAGGTTATTTTTAGGACTACTCCTTGGCCCAACCCAAGGAGACGACTATCTTCATTCTAGAAGGGATGTAGATAGTTCTCATGACTTTGAGTAAGTTATGGGACACCGTCGAGCGACATGCGGTACGGGGCCCATAGGGACTTAGGGTTGGGTATAAGACGTCGGTATGCCACCAGATGTGTTGGGCGTATTGAATTATCTCGGGCCATCGTGCTGGAGTGTGCTCGAGGTAGGATGCAATCAGAGGAGTCATCCAATGAGGGATGTGCTCGGGGGAGTCATCCACAGTGATTACGACAGTACACAGGTCGAGGCGACATTGTGTACTGATATGTCTAAGTTATCCAATATTCCCAAATGAGCTGGTTATCCAAGGTTCTGACACAATTTTGAGTTCAAGACTTCTGCTGAACTATTTGAGATGAGTTTGTGTGAATGGCTAACCAAGAATAAGTGCATTCGAGGCGCTGCAAGGACAAATCTAGGGAACGAACGATAAACCCGTGACACGTAGTATCAGAGCCATCTTTTCCAGAGGGGAAAGTTGTGTCAGGAAGGCTTCTAGAGGAAAGTGATATCAGAGGCGATACTACCCGATAGAAAAACCCCACATACAGTTGTTGCGATAAGCAAGGGAACCGGAATGGGTAGACACAGAGGTGTTACCCCTAGAGAGGGCTAACTAAGGGACGGATACTCAATATAGAGGTCGAGTGAACCAAACCAGAGAAGTCGAGTGGGCTTTAAGAGTCAACATGTGTGTTGACAACGCATGTGCAAAGATGTATGTCAAGATATGCAGAAGGGCCAAGATTGTGGTAATCGTTTATCAAGGTGCAATGACAAGGCACTAAGCCATAACACAGTTGAATCTACAATGGAGACAGTTGCTAGCACAAGAGATATTTGGAGAGATGCAAGCTAGTAACACGAATGGGTGGAAATGAGCACCCGTGAACGAGTTCCAACAAGGTCAGTAATCTCAGTGAACACGAAGTGTTGCACTAGAGCTTGTGGCCTAACAGGCGATGGTTCTAAGTAGTAGAGAAGATTACTAGTCGTCAGAATTATTTGTTCCAGTGCAAGGGCAGTAGGTTGGAGACTTGCTTAAGCATCTGAGGGTACAGTAACGACAAGGGATTGGTGAATCACGAAGGGATGTTTGAGGTACTAGTGCAAGAGACGCATAAGGTGAAGAACAAAGATAGTTGTCCCATCTTTACCGGCATAGATCTAAGTTGAAACTAGTACTTCGTGGGCATGCATATAAGAACCCTGTGGTATGAGTACTGAGAGATATGTACAGTGTGGGCACATAGGCAACTTCAAGAGTTTACGTGGGAGCATAATGCTCAAGTTAAGGAGCACTTTGAGACAGTAATGCTAGAGAGGCATCATGGTTCATATGGAACACTTGCTCGAGGGCAAGAGTAGTGCAAACCAAGTACAGGCAAGTGAAGCCAATAGCCACAAAGGTGACAAGAGGTCCAATTAAATGATTGGTTACCTACCTAATTCCAAAGTTGAATGCTGACAAGTTCAAGAACTAGTGCTAAAGGGGCACAGAATGAAGAACACCAGTTTAGATCATTATATGCACTGAGGTGCAACATGTGGCCAATGGTAGGAACCAATATCAACACAGATGGTGCACGATCATTCAAGGAACTAGTGCAAAGTGAGCATAAGGTGAAGAACATCAGAAAGGGGCCTGATACATACATTAAGGCGTGGAATGCCAAGTTGTTCAAGGTACCGGTGCTAAAGAGGCGATGGGTGAAGAACATTAATGAGACCGCAGAGGTAGAATGAGATGGAATTGAGGCAATGCTTGTTCTCATAGTGAAGACAGTGGTCGAAGGACTAGAGTTCAAGATTATCATACATTGATGCTTTTGAGACGAGTTCAAGTCAGATGAACTCATGAAACCGATTGAGCAAATTCAATAAGTGGGCAGCATGTCAATTGATGTGATAATTCTACACGAATGAAGACAATGGTTGAGGGACTGTGAGAAGCTCTATCAGAGGCAACATGCTAGCATGGAGGTCACACAACGGTGATACCGAATATATCAGTTGAGATGTGAATCAAGTGGGTTAGCACTTGAGTTAATTATTATTTCAGGATGTAACTTGTTCAAGGGACTAGTGCAAGTAGATGCATAGGGTAAAGAACAACCACAGTGGTGGCAAGCACAGAGGTGCTAGATGAACAAAGAGACCAAATGCTTCATTGTTTGTTTGAGGAATTGGTGCTAGAGAGGCACGGGGTGAAGAGCAGCAATGTTTCAAATGCACACAGAAGTGCAAATGCAGAGTATGCAAATTGTTTGAGGCACTAATGCTAGAGAGGCATAGGGTGAAGAACAACATTGTGATCAGATATGTCCGAAGAACTGATGCTAGAGAGGCATGGGGTGAAGGACTGATATGCAACTAGTTGTGCACATAGGTGCAACCTTATATGGTTGAGCACAATGCAGAGACGTTCAAGGAACTTATGCTAGAGAGGCATGGGGTGAAGGATCAATTTATGACCAGTTGAGTATGATACCAAATGTTCGAGGCACTGATGCTCGAGAGACATGGGGTGAAGAACAAATATTAGAGCTTGATATAGAGATGTTCAAGGTACTAGTGCTAGAAAGACACGGGGGTGAAGAACAGAAACCTAAGAGTACGCAAAGAGTTGCTATTGTAGAGGCGAAAGTTGTTAAGTTGAGCACAATAAGACGTTCGAGGCACTAGTGCTAGAGAGGCATAAGGTGAAGAACTATATTCTGAGGTCAGAATAGACACGGAGGTGCAAAGCACAAAGATGCTAGTGTGGAGCTACATCATGAAAATGTTAGCTCATCTAAGGGATACATCGGACAATTGGAGGTACTGGTGCTAGAGAGGCCCGAGGTGAAGAACAAGGTGATGTCACAAGGACGCCCAGAGAGGCAAAACAGTGGCGCAACCTATAATAGATGCTTTATCAAGAAGGAGAATGCAATGGTTATCAGAGAGAGACGTTGAACGGGAAAGAGTTCCAAATTCAAGTCCAGACCACAAGAGTTGAGGTGCAACAGTCAACTGGTGCAAGAGGGGTGAAACTAATGGGCGAAGACCATTATGGAAAAGTTTCGGAAGTGAACGTGGCCATATTATCGATGGGGGCATCGACCTTTCTAGTAGGGTAGTCTGTAACGGTCATGTTTGGACATGCATCATAACCTAATTAGAGGGTCTGTGAAGTTTCGTTGCGATCAGAGTTTGTTTCGCCCACAAAAAGGCTCAGTATGATTGGCCTCGCATTTTGATTTTTCCTTTTGGAATGAGAGAGAAAGCTTAAAAGTCTATTATAGAGAGAGACATGGTCTAACCTCCTTGATGACATGTAATAGGTCATCTTTAGGACTACTCCTTGGCGCAACCCAAAGAGCCAGTTATCTTCATTCTAGAGGGGATGTAGATAGTTCTCATAACTTTGGGTAAGTTATGATACAACGCCGAGTGGCGTGTGGTGCGGAGCCTGTGGGACTCAAGGTTGGGTAGACGACGTCGATATGCCACCTGATGTCCCTGTTGGGTGTATTAAACTATCTCGAGCCATTGTGGAGTGTGCTCGAGGAAGTATGCACTCAGAAGAGTCATCCAATAAGGGATGCGCTAGGGGGAGCCATTCACAGTGATTACGACAGTACACAATTCGAGGCGACACTGTGTACTGATATGCCTGAGTTATCTGATAGTCCCAAACGAATTGGTTATCAGGGGTTCCAACACAATGTTGAGTTCAAGACTTTCACTAAGCTATTTAAAATAAGTTTGTGTGAATGGCTGGCCAAGAATAGGTGTATTTGAGGCGTCGCACGAGCACATCTAGGGAACGAACGATAAGCCTATAACACTAGGCCATGTCTAGTCTTCGTCTAGGCTACGCCTTGCCTAGACATCATCTTAATGCCTCAAAAACACTTCATCTATGTCTTTACAATGCTTCCAACTACACAATATAGCTTTCGAAGAATCACTGCTCCCGAGTCATCACAAAACAACTTCTTTTTCTATGATACATACTGCAAGAATAAAACTATAATATATATGAGACTTAATGAAGGGAAGGCCATGGAACAATGGTTGAATTTGCTCCAATGCGACTTGCACATCACAGCTTTGTGTTCATAAATGACCCCTCTATTATGGACATAGGTATCATCCCTTTCTCAAATAGGTAGCATCCCTTTCTCAACCCTTGAAATGGAGTATGACTCATGGATTTGGCAGCATGATGTAAGAGACTCAATGACTCACAATACTTTCTGGTACACAAACATGTATCACGGCCACCTATAAGACTTTGTTAGTTAAAATTTTCTACATTAAGACCTTAGTATACACCTTAGCTGCATGCTAGAATGTGCAAGTAATCCACTTTAGGTAATTGTCATGATTTTAGTAGAAATCTAATTCACAATCTTAATTGGAATTTTTTTTTTGAAAAGAAACTATAGATATAATTAATAATGATTATAAAAACCTTGGATTTATAAGGTATTACTACTTATACAAACTATAGAATTGAAAAAATTATTACTAATTTTTAATTCTTTTATATAAAAAGATTGTCCCTTGTAATATTCAATACACTTAAATATACTTCAATTTATTAATCACTGCAAGCATTGTCATGAACGCCACAAAACATGCGGCCGACCTCTGCATATGCAAGGTTCGAAACTTTGACTTCACCCTAAACTTCAACATTAGGAAAATCAAATTAATTTGAAGAAGTTTGATAAGTCTTAAAAGAATTTTTGTAAAATTTGTCAACTTAGCGAAGTCAAAAGAATCTTTATATAAATATTAAAATATACATAATTACTACTAGACATGATGAAAACAAAATTAAAATACACTTTTGATATATAAGAGAACAAATATAGTGATCATTACGTTTAACGCATGTCTCACAAAACTAAACATAGAGTTGATAAATTTGAAATGATGGCATTTGGTTTTAAATCCTATTCTTTGTTTTGATATTTAATTTTGTGGTGTCTTTTTTCTCACTTATACTTTGTTAATCTAGATTCTACCACGCTTAGCTTAAGTTATTGATTTATTATTTAAGTGTTTTTTTTTCAATATAATGTTAAGAGAGTTAACTAAAAGAAAATAACTTTGAGAATACTTTTAATTTATTTTTAGGTTTTTATCTTATCTCAACTTTATATATTTGTTGGTTTCTTTTTTTATCTTTTTTGCTAAAGCATATTAAATGATTTATAATTTGTTCGCTTTTTAACGTTTTAGGATTTATACTGTTATATTGGTTGATCTAGATGAAAATAATACATAACTATTAGTATTTCTTGTTTTCATTAATAAAATAACTTTGTTAACATCCATGTTGAATTTCATCTAATTTTGTCAAATTTTATCAAATTCTTTCATTGAAATTACGCATATTTGAATTAAATATGGAAGTCTTTTCGAAGCTTATTGAAGATTGTCAAATTTCTTAAACTTTTTCAAATTATTTTACAGATTTTTCATAACTTCTATTACATTCACTTCCCATTTCAATAGTAAAATACATAAATAAATAAACAATTCGTAAAACTTCACTTAATTTCAAGAAATTTTTGAACCATGTGCATATGCACATGCATGCTACACGCTAAAACCCCCATTCATGCATATGCCCCCTTAATGCAATCATCCTTCATATTGACCTAATATTCTCGATACGTTAGATTATTCACACCAACACCACAATTGTAAGCCATCAACATCCCTAGAATTAAATTCCATCATAATAAGTTGCACGACTATCATCGCGCAAACTAAAATCAAAGATAAGAAACCACATCTATTATCCAAAGCACAAGAACCCAAAACAACAACTACTATAAAAGCAAGGGGGATATCTATCAAGGACACTGACCTCTAAGCCAAGGAAGCTCCTACATGATGACGTTCTACAACTCTGTTAACAACTATACCAATGGGTAATTTAAAAAAAGTAACTCAACTTCATATTCTCATTTGTAGATGCTTCTTCCGGAGCTTAAGTCCATTCAACTTGCAAAAAGAGATTAAGATCCTACAAAGTCAACATCCAATTAGAATTGGTCTCTTCTTGCATTCGACCTAAACAGAGAGCTAGGAAAAGCAACATACAAAACAGTAATTGATGCAGATTGAATAAGAAACAAATCAAAGACCCCAGTAAGTAAAAAAATGTGGAAGCCTTGAAAAGAGCTATTCCTTTTGCAAAAGAAGCGTCATCTTGAATAAGTTCAAAGAGCATGTATAAAACAATTTGGAGGGGCAAGACACAACAAGATATATATGCATGTTAATGGTTAAAAATCATAGTGGACAAAGACAGTAGACGATAGAAAGCATATATATCTTTGGAATATGCGTATACTCAAGTTAATCTTTGCAGTCCTAGCAGAAAGAAACATAAAGATCTTGTTTTTCTTTCCTTTCCTTTTTTTTTCTTTTTTTTTTTATAAGAAACAGAAAAGAAAAAGAAAACTCAGGTCAATCAAATTCAAAGTTCCCACCCTTCAAAAATAATTTTTGACAAGACGTTCTACTAGCGTATCTCCTCATAAGCTATACTCTCTATCAGAATCTGGAAGAGGGAATGAATAAGAATGGGCTACCCCATGATAGACATGAGAGAATAGGAATTAGGAACCTAGTATATCATATTAGAATTCCCTCAAGTAATGGGGATTTTAAGAGCAGTGTTGGCAAGGCTGTAAGGCGACTTAAGGCGTTAAGCCATCATAAGGTGAGGCGGGGTCTAGGCAATCTTCAAAACAATTATTTAGAGGTCCCTAAAAAATTATTTATATATTTATTAGCCCCTCACTTTATATATATATATATATTTATTTATTTATTTATTTATTTATTTATTTTTTATTAATTTATAATTAAGTATTTAATTATATAAATTATATAATTATAAATAAATAATATATATTAGATATTACATCATAATAAACTCATGAATCATGATCATCATAAATTCACATACTTTATAACATTTCAAAAAGTCTCAAAAGTCACAAGTCAACAAAAACAAATTACATCTTCATCAATCATCAACAAAAGAAATTTCTTTTAGAGTTTCAATATTGACATCTTCGAAAATATTATCATCATCAAAATCATCTTTATCAGCATCTTTGTTTTATAACTCTGCATCTGCGTCAGAATCTGATGAATCAAATAATAGCTCATCTTCATGCCTTGAGCTGCTCCCACCCACATCTCTTTGTTGTCTTGATCTTCTAGTACAGTACCTTAATTCTGGGGGAACCAAAGCTTCTTCCACTTGTGTCCATGTCAAATCTTAATCTTCATGAACAAACTCTTCGGCATGTCCAGTTAGCCACTCATTACTGTCATCAATATCATCTAAAAGAATTAGGTCCAACTTTTCCTTCTTCTTCTGTTGATCCACCAACTTTTGATTGTAACGCACATATACTAGATCATTCAACCTTTTTTGCTCTAATTTATTCCTTTTCTTTGAGTGGATCTAAAAGTCCAAAATAAAAAAAATAAAAAAACTTACGTTACTTTAATGTTATGAATATATATAAAAAGATATAGCAAACTAAGAACTAAAGGCTTAAGTTAAAATATATAACTCGCTCAAATACACTCCAATTTCTTTCACATCCACTAGCGCTACACGTTGCAAAAAGAACTTTCAAAGCCAAATCTTGAAGATGTAGAGTTTGAGATCCAAAAAGCGACCACCACTTAACTACATCGCAAAAATATAAAAAAATAAATATTTTTAACAATTAATTAAAAAATAAACAATAACTATATAAAATAAGACTTGTCAGTTGTTACTTGGTGTCATAGTCACTCTCTTTCTAATTGCTGAGTCTTTGCCAAAGTTGCCTTCAGCCACTCAATACAACCTCATCTCATCATAAATTTTATCAGCAATTTCTGGATTTGGTGACAACCTCTCCACCACTTCATGTAGCCCATTTGAAACCTCTAAATCACGTTGTAAATTATTTGCATAAAAAAATTGAGGATTCAAATAATACCCAGCAGCATGAAGTGGGTGATGAAGTTGTAAATCTCATCTTCTATCAATGATACGCCATATAGATGAGAATCTGTAATTTTTTAACAATAAAAAAAATTTAAAAGTTAAAACTTAGAAATTCAAAATTTTAAATACACCTCCCTAATTAATAATCTTACGAAGAGATTATTAAAAAAAATAAAAAATCTAGGAAGTTACTCTTAATTATCTTCTTCCAAAGCCTTTTTAATTGTTTCTTTGGCTCTGTCTATTGCTTCATATATGTATCCCATGGGGGGGTGCTTTTTCTGCATCAACCAATATCAAAACTTTCACCAAGGGACCTGAGATTTTCATGGCACAGATAACCCCATTCCAAAAAGAATTTGAAAAGACAATACCACATGCCCTTATTCCTTTGGTATCACAAAGCCACTTAGAAGCATTCTATTCATCAGAAGTGAACATTTTTTTCAATGCATCTTTTTTCCTATAAATGCTCTGTAAAGTAAGAAATGAGGTGGCAAATCTCGTGACTGCAGGCCAAATGACATCACTGTCATGTGTATATGTCCTCATCAAATTCAAAACAAACCCATGGTTATATATGAAGCCTAACAAAAAAATAGACTTTTGAATCACTCCCTTCACCCTTGGAATTGCACCAATGTCTTCTAACATCAAGTCTATGCAGTATGCTTCACAGGGAGTCCAAAATAAATGGCGTCACTTTTCCATTAACATTCTTCCCGCAGCTACATATGCCGCTACATTATCTGTGATGACTTAAATAACATTTTTTTCACCAACTTTCTCAACAATGTCATCCAACAATTTAAAAAGAGTCTCTGCAGTCTTCACATATGATCAAGCATCTATAGACTCTAAGAATATTGTGCCAGAAGGACTGTTAACCAAAAAATTAATCAAACTCCTACTCCCCCTATCTGTCCAACCATCAAACATGATCCTACAACCATATTTTGCCCAAGAATCTTTGATAGGCTTCAACAACTCATTAGTATATGCCAACTCCTCCTTCAAGAATGTTACTCTTCCTTCATGGTAACTAGGTGGCTTCAAATCATGTCCAAACTGTCCAATAGCTTCAATCATTACCTTGAAGCTCTTTGCTTTCAAAGCATAAAATGGAATTCCCTGTTGATACATCCACCTCATTATATATTGGCATACTTTATTCCTTTCGGACTTTTTTGTCATACTCTCAATGGTTGCTTGTTTTCCTTTATTTCTTCGCAATGTTTCTTCAGGATCAAGTTGAACAAAATGATCCATTGGGCCCCTTCTTTTCGGGGGCCTTGGTGCACTTCCACTTCCACCATGTAGCGCCACATTAATCTCATCATTATCTTCATCATCAAAATCATCTCATTCCATATGAAAATCTTGTTCTACTTCACAAGAACCCGATAAACCCAATATATTTTTATTGCTACTTCTTATTGAATTTTTTACTAGAGTTGCCCTACATTCATCTCTCACTGATTTGGGATATCTTATACATGAAATTACATTTCCTTCCACTCTAGCCAAATGTTGCTTCAACCGATTGATACCTTGACTCACTTCCTTATGACAAAAGTTGCATGAGACTTTACTTTTGTTTGTTGGGTCCTTCAAATATGCATATTTGCATCCAATATCTTTTGACTTCACACTTAAACTACAGCTCTCGGATGCCATCTAGTGTTCTAAGCTATACAAATTCATAAAAATAAAATCATAAAAATTCATTAATGAACAAATTGATATACAAAAAAGATAATTTATAAAATATAAATAATCTCAAAAAAATTATCAAGTAAAAATTAAACAAAGAATGCAATGTTATGATGTTACCGGTCAATCAATGCACAATGACAATCCTTTTGCCAATTGACAACCAGTTAGTCCCTTCGCCAATTGATGCCCAAAGAGAAAAAAAGTATCTGCAAATAGAGACTGACACAGAGGAGAGCAACTGAAACTGAGAAAGAGAGTGTCGAGAGCAAATTGCGAGAGAGAGACAAAGATTGCCAGAGAGAGACAAATTGACAGAGAGAGAGAGACAAATTGTGAGAGAGAGAAAACTGAGAGAGAGAGAGATAGAGTGCGAGAGACTGAAAGAGAGAGAGAGAGAGAGCTGCGAGAGAGAGAGAGAGGGTTGTGAGAGAGAGAGTGTGTGAGATAGAGAGAGACTGAGAGAGAGAGAGAGTTGCGAGAGAATGCAAGAGAGAGACTGCAAGATAGAGAGAGAGACTACCAGAGAGAGAGAGTGCGAGATAGAGAGAGAGAGCTGCGAGAGTTTGCGAGAGAGAGAGGGAGCTGCGAGAGTTTGCGAGAGAGAGAGGGAGCTACGAGAGAGAGACTGCGCGCGCGAGAGAGAGAGAGAGAGAGAGGGAGCTGCGAGAGAGAGAGGGAGTTGTGAGAGAGAGATTGCGTGAGAGAGGGAGCTGCAAGAGAGAGAGAGAGAGAGGGACAGAGAGGGAGCTGCGAGAGAAGTCGCCAGAGGTTGAAGAAGATGAAGTCGTCGGAGTTTTGGAAGAAGACGAAGAGACTGCGAGAGAGAGAGAGAGAGAGAGAGAGAGAGAGAGAGAGAGAGAGAGAGAGAGAGAGATTGCATGAGAGAGGGAGCTGCGAGAGAAGTCGTCGGAGGTTGAAGAAGACGAAGTCGCCGGAGTTCTGGAAGAAGTCAAAGGTCGCTGGCGATGCAAAAAACGTGAAGAGGGCTTCGATGAAGATGAATGCGCTCTGTTAGGGCTTTAGAAGATTAAAAAAATTTATTTTTAAAACCTTATATTCTATGTATATTTGTAAAAGGGTCCTTCAACTTTTCTTTATTTATAAAAAAACTCCCTACCAACGCCCAGACTAGCGCCTAGGCGCTAGGAGGAATTGGGCGACTAGGCATCGCCTTGACAACACTGTTTAAGAGGGAATGAGATCCTTCATGTATTGGTCTTATTATGCATAAAAGATTGGGATTTCCTTTGCAGTTTGCACATATACATAAAGATGTCGTGCAATCACCGACATACTTGTCTTCACGCCATAAATCCCCTTTATGAGTTCCTTTGATAAAATTCTTTTTGATGCACTAAAACAAATGATTCGTAAATACAAGCACCAATGCTCATGGAAAAGTTTTGAGAGTTACAAAGGAAGCTTCGGACTCTTGGTGGTCATGGGCTACCCCGTCATAGACGTGGGGATAGGAATAAGGGACCTAGTACATCATATTAGAATTCCTTTGAATATTTGGGATTTTAAAAGGGAATGAGACCTTTTCTTCCATTGTTCTTTTTATCCAATAACAAATTTCTCTTTACAGTTTGCACATATGCATAAAGAAGCCACGCACTTACTGATACACCTCATTTTTACTCCATGAATTTTCTTTGTGATTTCTTTTGATAAAATTCTTTTTGACACACTACAATTAAATGAATGATTATACAATCATCTTCATTTTTTATTCAGTGTAAGTAAAATGTGTCTATGCTTTCTAATCCAATGCATGGCCATCACATGAAGAATATCATAAGGAATTTGCCACATAAAAGCAAAAGCAGATTTAAATATCAAAGCAACCGAATACAGACATAAGGTTGCCAACATTGGTAAATAGTTAGTTCTAATGGGAACACAACATTGTGGTCAATCTACAATCAAGACATCCCCTGCCAAATATAACTCCAAACACCATATTGTAAGTTTTTATCTTCTTTTCCTTTTTTTCAGTTTTTTCCTTTAAAAAAAAACTCCTCCAAGCTGGGAAGGAAATGACTAACACCACTGAGAAGCATAAAGCGACGGAGAAAGGCTCCAAAATTCTAGAAATGATTGTGGCATTTTTCTTCTTTGATAAAGGAAACGATGATAACATAACCATGCTTTTATTTTACATAAAAAAGGCTCAAAATGCCACTTTACTTCTTCATATTAGTGTTGTTCTTCAACAACAAATACAGCCAATAGCTAACTGACTAAAGCAGATAATTACAACATCAAGCTTTCCACATTAATCCTATTGAACTCAATAGAAGTAAGATATGGGAGAAACTTGTGTTTGAGTTCCAAACCATTGGAAGAATGGCCAAATTTACAATGGAAGGGAATAGCTTTCTGAAGAACCCTGAAGAAGATTCAGCTCTAGAGTTTACATGGCCATTAAAAGCTGATACTCAGGCAATCAATCAATGTAGAGTAATCTCTTTCTCTGCAAATGTTTGAAAAAAAAAAAAAAAAAAAAAGAAAAAAAAAAAGAGGACATAGACATGCACATGTTTAAGAAAGAGAGCAAAGAAAACCTCACAAAGAAACACATGGGCATATGGAAATACTAGTCTCTACTATGCTCCTTGAACAAAACCTCCCTCCAACTGCCCATGAATAACTAATGAATGCCCATTGAAAGACCTTGAACCATACATAACACGACCATTTGGTACTGAAGATGCTTAGATGGCTGCGAAGAAATGTGATGAACAAGATGCAAACTACAATTTAACCGATAAGAAAATGTCCACAAAATCACTGAATTTTCTTGGAAAATTGTCGAGCATACTTTATCCAACATATCTACTCATTATTATTATGACAGAATAGTCCAAGGTTCCAATCTAAGATAATTCCAAAACCTTAAACAATTTAGCCTTATGACAATGCAAACGTCACGACTTTCATAATTCAAAACAATAAAATAGATAAATAAATATCTTTTAAACGCACAAGATCAAAACCAAGGCCCAAAAAATATATTCAGCAATCAG
>JAJIYU010012279.1:0-14668 GCA_030144865.1 Tinospora cordifolia | reverse complement strand
CAAAATATGCTTCAGAATTTAGTATACATATTACTTTCTATATATTGTATGCATATTATAAAAAATATAAACAAAATATACCAAAATATATCATAATATACCAAAATATATTATAATATACCAAAATATATAAACAAAATATACCAAAATATATAAAATATACAAAAATATAAATAAAATATACCAAAATATACAAAAATATACCAAAATATGCTTCAGAATTTAATATGCATATTACTTTCTATATATTGTATGCATATTATAAAAAAAATATAAACAAAATATATCAAAATATATCATAATATACCTAAATATATCATAATATAACAAAATATATCATTATATACCAAAAAATATAAACAAAATATAAGCAAACTATTTTTTTTTGGTCAAATAAAAACCTATTTCTCCTAATATGCTTCATTAAATGTGAAAGAAAAGTAGTTTTCCTTTTTTGGTTGTTATTTTCTTTTTTTTGTTGATTTTATGGGCTTTTTCAGTTTAAAATGGTAACACCCTAATTTCTGATATTTTTGAAATTAATTTTTAATTATATGTATAACATTAAAATACATGGTATATCTGTAATATATTTTTAAATATTGTATAGACACGTAAAAAGCCCAAGAAAATACAAAAAAATTCTAATCTCAAACTCTAAATCTCTAGCTATCCCAATCAAGGAAAAAAGAAAATAATCTACATTAAAAAAGTAAAATATTACGAAACTAACCATCAAAGACTTTATATAAACCTCTCCACCCCACTCATTTCATTTATCATAACAAGAATTAAATAGAGTTCTTTCTTATTCTCTCTGCTTCCTTCTTGGCGTCTTTGGTCCTTTTTCTTTTAAAGTTGTTCTAAACAACCTGCGAAGTAGTAGCAATAAAGTGCTACACAGATATTGGCAAAAAGATCTAAAAAAAATTTAGAAGGCGATCTCGAGGTGAAATGATTCACATCTTTTAATTTGTTATTTTGATTCAAATAATGCCTACTTGTGCAGTTATCTTAGTTTCTTTTACATGTCTTTTTAATTTATACATTTAAATTATTATATTATTCATGACTGAGAGAGTATGCTCTATATTTGCGTCTTGTACGATCTTCTACGTTATAAATCGAAAGTCATTCTTCTTGTTTTATTTTAAATGTTGATATGTGGTGTAATGTTATACTGCTGGAATGTTTAAATTATATTTGAATAGTTATTTGTCATGTCTTACAATTAATAAAAGATTAAATAGAGATTTTAATCACCTACCGGCACGTCGTCGAATTTACACCATGAGCATTCCAAACAGGGGTTGTAATAATTAGTTTTTTTGAAAGGTTTTGTACTTTTAATTGTGTTTTATTATGAATAAAATAGTTTGAATTTCTTTATCTTTTTTAATTTGCCTTGATTTTATTAAAGAAAAAATTTTGTAGTCTTGGCACGAGATATTGAAAAAGAGAAGAACAAGTGTGTGTCACTTGTAAAGTAACACCGGTCCGACCCGCTAGTTGGTTAAGTCCACCGTTAATAGAATGGTGGTTATGTCAAATGTTTAAAGATACGGGGGTTGGGGTGTTACAATTTTAAATGTTGATTTGTGGTGTAATGCTATACTGTTGGAATGTTTAAATTATATTTGAATAGTTATTTGTCATGCCTTATAATTAATAAAAGATTAAATATAGATTTTAGCACATGTCGGCACAGGGTTGAATTATACCACGAGCATTCCAAACATGGGTTGTGAGGTAATAAAGGGTTTGAAATTGATCTTACCTCACTCTAATGGGTCTGTGTTTAATATAGTAGCTCTTTTCCTATAGTTGGAATGCTGAAGGTATCCTTTCGGTCTTTAATGACAACAGAAAATAATAAATTAGTTGAATCATTTAATTTATTGTAAGTGGTTTCTATGCATGTCTTATTTTATCGAAATAATGAATTTAAATATTTGAGATGATTTACTGGGCTTCATATCTTACCCTTCATTTTTAATATTTGAGAAATTTAATTATCAAGGGTGCTTAGGCGTTATTTTTATTTGTAAAAAAAATTATTTAATCTCATTGTAGGGCATGTGGAGTCAAATTTATTTGTTATTTCATTTCGTTGTAACCCTTAAAAATTTCTATTTAATAATAAAAGATTTATTTTATTTCATGGCATCATAGATTTTTTTGTACAGAGATTAATGTGTACAAGATATCTCATGAATATGAAAAAGAAAATAGAATAAGGATAACATAACACGGGCCCGGCCTCTTGGGCAGCCCAAAAACATCAAGGTAAGATATCGTCGGATGATGTGGACCCGGGCAAGGGAGGCGGGGTGTTACAATTATAATCTATTATTATAGAGGAAATTACAAAAAATGTCAATTATTTTAACTTAATAACATAATTACATGTGCAATTTTAACTTAATTACGCGTATGTCATATATTGCTAATTATTATTAAAAATACCAAAATTTATATCAAAGTAAACGAAATCACATTTCATTTCAGTTTTTCCAGCTTATTTTTCATTTAGAGCTTTAAATTATTACAGTTACGAAAACTGTATATAGAAATGCACACACAAACACGCACACGGTCCTCTGTTTTTTATTATGAAATTTTAACTGTATATAGAGGTTGAACATACTATATACATATATAGCAGTGTTTTTAATTGTGTTATACTAACAATATACAGAAGTTAAGCACCTTGTATACCAATGTTTTTAATTGCCTAGAACTTGTCTAGAAACTCACTTCACACACAACCAAACCCATTATTGAACTCAAACAACATTGAACTCTAAGTCTTGCTACAAATTTTTGCATCACAAAACCCAAAAAAGATGGTAGATTGGGCATCCATTTTGATCAGCATTGTGCTTTTCAAGCTCGATACTTGGATAGACATGGGGATTTGAGGCAGAGGAAGGTAACAGAAGAGGCAATGGTGGCTTCGGTGACGAGGGTTTGGACGAGCTACATGGCGGTGAACCTTTTGAACTGGGAAGGAGAAGATGCAGCGGTGAAGGAATTGTGCATCAGTAAGTGACACAGAGAAGGAGCTATGTAGTGATGAACATGAAGAAGGAGCTGTGTAGCGATGAGTGACACAGAGAAGACGACGACATAGATCTTGACGTTCTCCGGCGAAATAATGACATAGAGGAAAAAGGAGAAGATGCAGCAGTGAAACAAGAAGAAGGAGATCTAGCGTTCCGTTGCGTATCTTCACCGTGCCCGTTGTGTTCACAGTTCTAGACGTTCTTCGGTGAAATCGCGACATAGAGGAAGAAGGAGAAGATGCAGCGGTGAAGCACGAAGAAGGAGCTTAGATGGGGTTGTGCAGTAATGAGCACGAAGAATGAGTTGTGCAGCGGTGAGCACGAAGAAAGAGCTGTGCAATGGTGAACACGATGGAACATTCATAGTTGTTTTCGTCAACATTAGGGTTTTGATCAAGCTTAGATGAGGCTGTTGAAAAATCGGTATACAAAGTGAATAATGTTTGTATACAGTCAGAGTGGCTCGTTGGGAAATCAGTATATAGAATGAATAATGTTTGAAAAATTGGTTTATAGAGTGAATAATGTTAGTATATAGTTAGGATAAAAAAGTGGGCTATCGAGAAATCTGTATATAGAGTGAATAATGTTTGTATATAGTTAGGATAAGGAAATCTATATACAGAGCGAATAATGTTTGTATACAATTAGGATAGAAGAGTGGGCTGGTGGGAAATGTGTATACAAAACGAATAATGTTTGTATACAGTTAGGATACAGAGTGAATAATTTTTCTGTATACAAATTGAATAACTTTTGAATTTCAAAAACTGCTCACACAATGACAATTCTGACAATCGATGACCTTTGCCTATACACATTAATTGTGCCACTTTTTTTTTCAAAAAAGTCGAGATTTTCGTTTTTCTAAAAATTCGTGTTTAAACTATTTTTCAGTATTTTTGTTATTAATTTCATCATTTTTGTATATAAACGTAAATGTCAGTATTTTTGTAAATATTCCTATTTTTTCATATAAAAGTGTGCTTTTCCGATTATTATATTGTAATACACCGGGTCCCACTACGTGACGATGTTGTCTCCACTTAGCCACGGACACACCATGGATGTTTTGTTCTTAGAGAGACTCGAACTTGAGTCATCCCCAAAAGGCTTCAACACTAGTGAACACTCATGTATGCACTCATAACCCAGTCTCAACTCTGAGGTCTAGCTGATGTGGGATTATTACAATCTATCCCCTTTAGAGGCCATCTCGTCCTCAATATGCACACTTGTTACACTCAGAGGCGGCTCTGATACCATTTTTTAACACACTAGTCCCACTACCTGATGATAGTGTCCCCACTTAGCCACAGATACACCGTGAGAGTTTTATTTTTGGAGAGACTTGAACTCAAGCCACCTCCAAAAGGCCTCGACACTAGTGAACACCTGCGTAGGCACTCATAGCCTAGTCTCAACTCTGAGGTCCAGCCGATGTAAGATTATTACATATATTGAATATATAATACATTTAGTCAATCAATTTTGATGCAAAATATACTAGTCAATTTTATACTTCGAATAATTGCATGCATTATCAAATATTCTTAATTTTTTTTTTGAATTGTATAAGGTATTTCATCAAACAAATATAATGCATAATATAAAACTAACAGTTACACAATGAACATCAAATACAAATATGAATTCTACAATTTTTATAGAACTCAAATTCACATTGCACAAAGAAATCAAATATTTCAATATATAGCTTTCACTATATGAGATATTTTATCGTACAAATTTACTACACAATATACCGTGAATCTGTTCACATCAAAGTCACCCATTACATTCTTATAAACCAAAAATTTCAGAATTCATGGCATTTGTTAATTACCTTGCAATATTAACTTTCGGATTAGTGTTTGTATTTATTTTTTTTATATTAATAACTTCTTGGTTTTCACAATTTCGATTTTTCTAAGTTGATGAACTTCGATTGATCTGGTTTTTCTTCATGTCTTACTTGTAGTGAGATCCAGACGATGATGATTCCAATAACATCTTCGTATGGGCTTATCTATTGCTATTTTTGAATTTATTTTGAGTTTTCATTTTTATTGTGATTCTCGCAATTCTTGCAGGAGAAATCCGCGATCCACATTTGTTTAGAACAATATTCAAAAATTGGTATGTCTAATAATACTATCTTTACTTGTGTAAATTTATAATATGCAGTATTACAATAATATTTATTACTTTTCTATATAAAAATGTGATTTTTTTTTCAAAATATTAATAAAATCCTGTAAATTATTTCGTAAGATATCTCAAATTTTCCAATATGAGTCATTATGAGCGGTCCACTTCTTCCCAACGGATTGTGTGGGAAGAAGCAATACGAGCCAATAAGATATCAACGAATGCCATTATGAGCGGTCCAAAAATTTTAGTGAAAAAAGCAATTAATGAAAACAATTCAAAGCAAAATATTATCAATAACAGTGTTTTATCAGTAAATAAGTCATTACATATTAATTGTTACTTTTAGGTTTTAAATAGCAGTGTAAGTAAATAACTAAATAAATAAATAAATGATTTATGCATGTAATTTTTTTTAATTTTATTTTTTTTGGCAATTCTAACATTAATCTGTTGGATGTGATATATATATATATTGCATGATATTCCCCTACAATCTAGCACTAAATATAAAAATCCTGCATTTGAAAAAAAAAGAAGAAGAATTAATGAACTCGTATAGCTGTCAATCCATCAATCTAATCTACAAAGTTCGAGATTAAATTCATTTTTTTTTTAAAAAATATGAAGATGAAACCAACCGATCAATTGATCTCATGGAGAGAAGAATCTTAAATTTCCCAAGAAAAATTAATAAAATCGTCTCTCCGGTTCTCAAATTCTTAATAAATGGTTTTAATCCAATATTTTATTCCAATGATGCCTAAATTGATTTTATTCCAATATTTTTAATCTTTTTTTTTAACTTATTAAATGTTTTGCTTTTTCATTTTTCTCATTGACTGAGCAAAAGGATGATATAGGAATATTCAATTTTTATGATTTGGTTTTTAATTAAAATTTATAAAATTCAGTTTCTTTACCCACTCACATCATCCCTATCTTTCAATTTTTTTTTTTTTTATTTTTCTAACTACCCACTTCCATTTTTTTTTATTTTTATGATTTAATTTTTCTCTTCATTTTTAATTTTTATGGTTATATTGTAATGCTCAATTCCATTAGTACCAATGAATGCGGCAAACCCCTGGTTTCTGTACAAGCTTGTCTTTATGTCGCCTGCTAATGCAGCCATAAATTTTATATATGTTCTTGGCGTATTCTTCTCTGAATTTTTGCTGTTTGATTTGATTTGCTCCTACGAAGGTTGGCAATACATATATAGTAATAGACGATGCGCCATCCTTCTTTTCTATTCCTCACCATGCCACCAATTGCGTTACAATTGTGTGACAAAGTGATGTCACACTATTGCTGCGGTCTATAGTTTATTCTTCTCTGAAGATGTTTGTAAGATTGCTTGTTTCGACAAGTCCTGATTTTCATGGATTGGTCTGAGCTCTCAATAATTAATTTAGATCAATGTGTTGTGTTAAAAGAATCAAATGTTGGGTATTAATTAATTATAAATATTATCCTTGTGTTGCGCTTTGTTTGTTTTAATCAAGAAGTTATTGTCAATATGGTGGCAAGTTGAAAGTGAGGCTTGTGGGCAATGGGCATGCATGTAGCATGCATTCCCATGGAGCTATGATTTTTTTTTTTTCCTTCATTTTAAACCTCATCGTTAATTCTATTGTTGGATTTTCTTCCTTTTCATGTTTCCAAATCTGAATCTATAACACAATATGAAAATTCTAAGTGGATTCGACACTAATGTTTGTGACCAGCACAATTAAAAAAAAAAAAGAAATTAAGGTATTCAACACACATTTTTAATTAGGACAATTTTAGAAAGTAACCCACTACTAATTATATATAAACATTAAAATTCTCAAAATCTCATATTGATACACAACTCATCATCAACAACATCTAACATAGATCACATCAATGCAATGTTAATAAGAACTGTACAATGAAATCATACATATATATTATTTTTCCTTCCCCTAATTAAAGAAACTGTATCCCGTACTTGAGGGATATGCAGCTATGCTAGAGCTTCATTCCCATTAAAGAAACATGTTTGTAGGAGATTTTGAGAGGTAAAGATTAGATAACAAATGCTCTACCATTCTTTAACATAAGAAAAGAATGGAATAATTAATGGGCAATAATGTACAAAAATTGTTATTCCTATTAAGCTAATCAATTTCCATAGAGCTGACTTCTTCAAAGGAAAGAAGATTATCTCTATAGAAATTATCTATATAATGATTTTATTCAAGGATTTCTTAAGTTTTTAGACCCTCAAAATAAGGGGTACATGAGAGGATAGAAACATTTCATATTAGCATATCTAAGGGCCTCCTACTTTTAGTTATCAGGCCATGAAAAATTAAGCTGGGAGATAGTAACATTATTCTCACTTAAATAGCATATATTTATCTCAAATTATATTTTAGTGCACCCACTCGATTTAAGTCATTGGCTTGTTCACAGTCATGCTTCTATTAATGTCCACCATGAACTTTGTTTCAACAAATTCTTTGATAGAAATTACACAAATTATGTTACTCCGATGCAGGACTAACTGAAAGAATTCAGAAATATATATAAAGAGAAGAAAATCTTAGCTCGGCGAACGAAAATGAAGAAATCTGAATCTATAGTAATTTATAATTAATAAGAAATCTACATAAAATCAATTGCAAAGAATAACAGTAACTACAACCCAAAAAAAAAAAAAAAAGAAAAAAACTTTCTGTTATACGTGTATCCCTTCTCAAGATGACCAAAAAAAAAATTTACATGTAGATGAATGAATATGTAAGGTCACCATATGCATGAATATATAAGGAGAGAACCCTGCAGAAAATGCTCCTTGAGATGTGTTGAACAAATGGTAATTAAGGGCACTCCCTGGATCACTAGTGACCAGCTCCCCGGTGACTAGGACCTGAATATGCTCTTCTAAGTGCGAAATGTTTGGCCAGTGATGAAGAAAGATCATCTCCAAGAGGCCTTGTAGCTTCGACGCTGGTTGAGAAGGAGAGCAGGACGAGGAAGATGATCATAACTATGGAGAGGAAATTAATTAGAGCAAAGATGTAACTCCCGCGGTTCCTCATTGTAACAATTAACTTGTTTCTTGCAGATATGGTGAATGTTTGGAATTAATGGTGATTGGCGACTGAGAATTGAGCAAGGAAGAATGCTATCTACATATATGTATATATATGGTTTGTGAAATTGACTTGGTGGCTGGTGCTTTTGGAACCCTGAAAAGTAATTAAAGCTCGGCGTTGTAGTTGTTTCATTCACATTTAGACATGGCCAAAGCGGGATTGCTTGGAGCCTTGGACCTGTAAAGCTATCAACTTTTGAAGATTGAAAGGAGCTTGAAAGTCAACAAGTTGGGAGGAGATTTTGGTAGAGAAGGAGAATGAAAAAGAGAGAGATTTCACTTTCTTCGTCAATTAGTTATAATGCCCAACTTACTGATTCCATTCCCTCTCTCGCATCTTATTCAACTCTCTCAAACCTCAACTTCGTTGAGCCGAAATTGAAGCCCGGATTACATGTACGTGTGGCTCATCCCTTTTATTTCTTATATATATAAAAGAAACCTTTTTTTCGTCTTGCAGTCCCATTATTTTCACAAACCTTTTTTGTGGTCGGTGGAAGAAATTAACTTTACATTGCTGGATGACTCTCCTCAACTTATTTAAAATCCTCGAGGTAAGTGAATGCAAAGTTGATAAACTATCAAAATCTGGTTAAATAATTTTATTTATTTATTTATTTATGGTTGGCATCTTTTAATCAAATCTGGCTTGAATCTCATGGCTGTTCTTGATTATGTCGGACCGGCTCCTCCTCGATTTTCTTAATATGCATATGTGCGTGGCAGAAAACAAGGAACTTGAACCCCTCAATTAGTCAAAATGGTTGAAAATAAAGGAAGCACTTTTAGTTGTTGGAGAAAGATAAAAAATAAAAAAAATAGAAGAAGAATATATATATATATATATATTTTGTCCGTGTTGCAGTTTGGACAGACAAAGTAAGTTGGTAAATGAGATACAAAGAGGGAGATGGGGCAGGCCAGTTAGATCATCTTTTTCCATGGATTCTACTATCGGATCAATGTTAGGTTAATTACTACTTAATCATGGGTCCACCTCGATTATTTGTTTTTCGGATTTCTTTTTTATACTTCAGTAAATACAACTCAACGCCACTCATATATATATATATATATATATAATTTCTTACAATTTTCTACTATTTTGAATGCAGGATTAATGGACTTGAAGATATACATAATAACCAGCTAGACAATTACACATGGATTATCTTGGTGTAATAACTTGTTCAACTGGACTTGGAAACTGCAAATTCAAATTACTTGGCGTGCAACTTGTGGTTTTTATGATCATTACTGTCACTTTTAGTTTGGTAAGAATAAGCTGTTTCAAAGTCCAACTTCTGTTGTTGTTCATAAAATATGGTGTATACAAATCTAAATTTGAAAGTGGGTATTGCTGACTTGTTAGGGGATGGAAGGAATAATACTGATAGGTCGCTGGTTGGACCATAGAATTTGAATTCGGTTCGTGGTCGATCTTGGCAAGTGAAATTGGTAAAATGCATGCCATGCATTGACTCTTTAATGGAATTCATCTTCATCCTATTATTTAGGTAAAGGCCGGGCCGGCGTGCATACCAAAAGTCAATTACAATAGAATTATATATATATAATGAATTAAAGTACTATATATTTATAAATTGAGGTGTGTGAAACATACCCACGTATCTAACAAATATGCCAAGAAACAGAAAATTTTACCAAAAAAAAAAAAAAAAGTTAGAACAACAATCCCAACAATAATAAAATGCACGGGGACTGTGTACTATAACCTGATGGCCCTGTTCATAAGGGCGATGAGCAACAAAATTACAATCCTTAAAACGTTTCAAACAAGCAAAAAATTAATAAATATATACCAGAACCCTCATTTTTATTCTCAAAGATCTCTCGTCCTTCCCTTGGTTTTCATTAATTGTTCCTTTCATTTGTAATCATACCTAGTATAGCATATATAGAGCTTTTCTTCTTTGGAACATTTTGAGAAAACATATGGATTTGGATCTCTTTTTGGATTTTGCTTCACCAAACAAAGACTAGATAGTTCATCATTCCTCTTGACGTGTAGGTACAACCAACGCAGTTTCGCTCTTAAATTCATGGAATTTTTGGTGATTAGGTTTTGCCATCTAAAAGAATTTGAGCACAAGTCTTTCTAATTTTACTATTCTCTGTTTAAGATAAGAATGAAAATATTCAAATGATTATAAATTCTTGATTTCAACTCCAAATTGTGGTTCAAGATGTGTCGAAAGAGGGCAATTTTTTTTTTTCGAGACATTTAAATCACTTAAATTAGAATTGAATGAAAAAGTTATGACTATTTAAAATAACTAACTATGCGACATTAATACGCTGAGAAGAAACTAGACATGTCTTTCTAACAGTGCATCTTATATTATTTAAATTCTCATTTTCTTATAAAGTGTGTGTTTATATGTAAGGATATATAAGTATATATATGTATGTGTTGGATTTCATTTGGTTTTGTTTTATGCATTACTTGATATCATCCCTTCTCAAAGCCATCCTGCCTATTTAGAATATGTGGGCATTCCTACAGTTTTTTCTTTGAAGGAATTTCTAAGAAAATGACATAAATCTTAGCAAGAAAGACTATTAAGATTAGCACTACATGCGTATGCATATCCTTGATGATCCTAACCTCTTAAGCCACCAAACTTTATCTATCATTAGAAAAGACAAAAAGAAAATAATAAAAAACATATTTATTTGTAGGGTAAATAGATAGATATTATTTGTGAATAAATCATATCGATAAAATGAGTCTAATTAGGCAGAGTTGGTAAATTAAACACATTAGTTACAATATTATATGGTCAAAAACATGTGGAATAGTTCTTTAAGTCGGAAATACGACAAAGTCTACATTATCTATTTAATTGTTGACCATTTTCCAATTTTTTTTTCTTACCATGTCTCCCACACGGTTCTTTTTCCAAATGACTCATTTTCTCGTGTTTCTTGTTTTTTTTTTTATTTTGGTGAACGACACGTGAGTAACAATTAGTTCACGATAAATCTCAAAACTGTATTAAAAAGTGTGATTGAATTTCATTTATTAAGATAATTATTGAAATATACTTTTCAATCAATTTATTTCATATAATAAAAACGATTGTAAGTTGTTGAAAGATGAAAAAAAATTAAAAATAGGCGTTAGATGCATGATTTGACCAACAAAAAAATAGTCAAATAAAATAATAAAGATGTGAAATAACGTTAGATTGAGGGAAAAAGTCAAGAATTTTTATTTTTTATTTTTTATTGTCAAACAGTAACGTAGATCACAATTGAGATCAGAAGGAATTTTTTGCCTTTTGGCTTACCATCTACGAATATTTATAGATGTAAATATATTTCCTAGTTACGAATCTCAGTGCAAATTCTGAAGGAGCATAGTTTCCTTACTAGCAAGGGAAAATATCCTAGGATAATGTCAATCCCAAATTTTTCTGAAAAGAATTTCAATTCGGAATGATGAGGGTGAGAATAAACACTCAAGATTTTTGTTCCTAACTTCGTTCCAAGCGTAGCTAATTTCATTCGTCTCACATGGTCACACTTGTCTGTAGACATGTTTGTTTGCTCAAACTTGTAAGCGTTTCGCCTGCTCAAACACATTTTTTTCATATTCACCTCCTTTACCTCCCAAGCCTTTCCTTGACCTCACTCTCAAAATCTATAATATCCCAAAATTTATATAAAATTTGATAAATAAAATTAAGAGGAAATTACAGAAAATAACATTATTATAAAAATATTTTCAAAAAAATTTTGTTTAATTTTTTTTATCATTTATATCAACATTTTTGTTTTATTTTCGTTAATACCGTATTCTGTTCATTGCCTCTGTTTTTTGTTTGTTGCCTTTGTTGCTGCAATCGTCGTTGCTCGTCGGTGACCATTGCTCACTGCTGCCAAGTTCTTCTTCTTCTTCGTTTTAGATCTAGATGGCGATGACCAACATCTGTTCTGTTGAGTTTTCTTTTTGGTTTCAGATCCAGATATGTTGCTCGCACAGCTGTAGATCCAGATCTACTGTTTCGCCAAGTTGTTTCAGATTCAAATCTGTTGTTTCGCTGAGTTCTTTTTCTTCATTTCAGATCTAGCAACTGAGATTCCAGTTCCTCTTGTTCATTCAACGTATGATCCAGATTTGATAATCACCCACAGCCTGGTTTTCTGTTCGTTCGGCTCCAACATACCAACAGCAGCAGCAGCTGTTATCGTGTTCACGGATGATCGTTGCACTGTTTTGATTCGTTGTTCTGAATTTGTTGCACTGTTTTGAATTTGTTCGTCGTTCTGGGATTCATTGTTTTGATTCATTGATCTGGAATTTGTTTGTCGCTGCATCGCCGCCGCTACATTGTCGCCGCTGTTCCAGGATCGCTGCTGCCACTCACTACCGTGCTGCCCTTTTCATCTCACCATCATCATCTTCAACGATCGTTGCTGCTCGCTGCTTCCTGTTGTCTGGTTGTTTCTTCTTCTTTGTTGCTCAGTCTGGTTGTTTCTTCTTCTTTGTTGCTCATCACTGTCCCTGCGGTGTACACTCATCACCATTGCTGCTGTGCTGCTCACCTGTTTCTGCGTCACCGTTCTGCTGCTCACCGTTTTGTTCCTCTGTTTTTGCTCCTCTGGTTCGGCTCGCCGTTTTCTGGTTGCTTCTAGCGGTGATCTGGGTGGTCGTCGCCTTACTTACAACCCTCCAATAGCTCCTGCGCCTGTCGCAACTCGAATTTGTTTGCCGCTGCTACCACTCACTACCGTGCTGCCCTTTTCATCTCACCATCATCATCTTCAACGATCGTTGCTGCTCGCTGCTTCCTGTCGTCCGGTTGTTTCTTCTTCTTTGTTGCTCATCACTGTCCCTGCGGTGTACACTCATCACCATTGTTGCTGTGCTGCTCACCTGTTTCTGCATCACCGTTCTGCTGCTCACCGTTTTGTTCCTCTGTTTTTGCTCCTCTGGTTCGGCTCGCCGTTTTCTGGTTGCTTCTAGCGGTGATCTGGGTGGTCGTCGCCGTACTTACAGCGTCGGCGACAGGCGCAGGAGCTATTGGAGGGCACCACTTGGGCTGGATCCCGACGATTTTGAGCTGCGACGGGTCAATCGCGGAGTGTCTAGCCGGAGAAGGGAACGACGAGCCTAGCCGTGCTTCTTCCTGTTCTGAAGCTCTTGGGAGAGTTCAACAATGGCCAAGGCAACAGCTACCACAACATCTCTGCTTTTAGCGGTGATCTGGGTGGTTGTCGCCGTACTTACAGCGTCGGCGACAGGCGCATGAGCTATTGGAGGGCGCCACTTAGGCTGGATCCCGGCGATTTCGAGCTGCGACAAGTCAATCGCGGAGTGTCTATTCTGAATTTTTTTCTTTTGTACGTAACAGAAGAACAAGTTGTTGTACTGGTGGCCGTCGCCGGCGATGAGCTTGGTCGGGTCTACGATAAGTTGTTGATGCCAAGTTAATATATTATATACGTATAATATATATATTGTATACGAATAATATACAAAAAATATATATATAATATACGAATATTAGTTATATACACGTATAATATACACATTATATACAAATAATATACCGATAATATACTATATATGTATAATATATATATTGTATACGAATAATATATAAAAAATATACATATAATATACGAATAATATACAGACTTTCGCTAATATACAGATTGTCGCCAGAGTGACGCTCGCCGGTTGGAGTGATGTTCGCCGGCCGGAGTGACGCTCGCCGGTCGGAGTGATGCTCGCCGGCCGGAGTGATGCTCGCCGGACTGTTGTTCTTCGACATACTATTTTGCCTTTTTGTTATTTTTGTAATTAATATTTAATATTTGTATAAAGTTGAAATACTTGGTATTATTGCAATATATTTTAAAATATTGTATAGTAATGTAAAAAGCCCTAAAATTAAATAAAATGATTCGAGTATGGTACCAGCCCGCTTTTGGGCTTTTTGCGCGAGCCCAACCCACGAAATTTTTTTGGACTGGGGAATGGGCCGGCCCACTCGCCTATATCTCATTCTTCCCCTTCGTTTTTAATGAAATTCCAACGAATTTTAGCCTTTTTTTAGGAAAAAAACCAATAAAATTTATGGTTTTGAACTATTGTTTTGCCAATTCAATTGGTCCCTTGACTAAGCCAATATATGGTGACCGCAAGGCACCTTGCATGAAAGCACATGGGCCACACGACACTCCTTTTTGCATGCAACAATACCTCAACAAGCAATAAAACCTTAGCTGCCAAGCATTATATATTTAATATTTATTTTAATATTTGCATTATATATTTAACACACACCTG
>JAJIYU010012278.1:0-14678 GCA_030144865.1 Tinospora cordifolia | reverse complement strand
ATGGCACATGTTTTAACTGTGGAATACTTGTTTTAAGTTTGAATTAGACTGCATTACTCACTGAGCCGCCGTGGACAATTAGGCTCACTACTCTAACATTTCAGGTTCTTCTGCCGCGAATAAGGGTAAGGGAGTGGTCATTGCGTAAGACTGCCCTCTCTTACTCTTTTGGGTAGGATTTCTTGTATTTTCCTTTTCTGTTATTATGTTTTGATAGGTAGAACAATGTATAGGGGTGATGATAGCCTGTATATAATAAATAGTCTCTCCCATTGCTACATATGTGTAATGACCCGTTTTGGAAATATGAAGTTCTTATTGGTGTTCATATGTTCAATTCTTCTGCATTACTTATGATTACCTTGATAGTGTGTGACGCAGGTAGTAAGATTGAGGCTTAACAGTGTCTTGGCAAGCTCGGCTTGCGAGCGGGTTTGTTGGGACACTGTGCCGGTCGGTTCGCCCTTCATCTTAGGGAAGGGGTCCCGACAGATAGGAATATGATAGGACAAAAAATTGTCTTAATCCGGTGTTTAGGACTACATAGGATTGGACAAAAAATTGTCCGGGCCCACTTATTTATCCTATGTTGGGAGGATAACTCAAACCCACCATTTTTTGTGGGATTGAGTTATCCTATCCTAAAAAAAATTGACTTATTTGTTTTTTAAAAAATATTTTTAAAAAATTTTTATATCCCATCCTATCTCATCCTATCCTATCGCATCAAAATAATCCTATCCCATCCTGTGCACCAAACGGGCCCTATATATATATCTTAACCCATGCATATGCTGCCACATAAATTATTCAAATTACGACCAATTTCCTTTAATTTGCTCAACCCACCAAATTTAAATCACCACTTTTTGCACATTACTCTTCACCTCAATTTATATATTATATATGTATATTGATATAATACCAATTAAAATTTTTTTCCAACGTTCATCATATATAACTATATATATATATATATATATATATATATTCTTTCTTTGTTATTTTATTTTAAATTCTCATATCTGTACAAACATATAATTTTCTTTTTAATATTCTTATTTTAATTGTGACGTGTACGCATTCGTGAGATTCCGGGGTATTACAAGGATACCCTTCATGCACTTGATATTTGATATTCAATGTTTTCATATGTAATTTATTTTCAGTTTATCATATATAATTTCACTCACAACATTGCTACTTGTAGATTTTAGAATTAGAACACCATTCACCTTGAAATTCTTATATTTAGTTTCATCCATCCATGCCTCACTATGTCAGATTAAAATTGGTATATTATCCATTAATACCCACAAAAGAATCCAAAACATTTTAGTTAACAAATGTCATTATATGTGATATTACAATAATAATATACCATCTATATGCACATATTATACCATAGCTACACATCTCTTATAGTTTGTATTTGACATTCATAAGTAATTTTAATTTTTTTTTATTTGCACATTCCATTAGTGATCTGATTATCAAAAAAAAAAAATCTAGTTCCAATTATATTCTTTATATTCAAATTTATTTCAATACTTACTGGGTAATGCAGTTAGTCAATCAAATTTGGTATGAATTATACCAGCCAAACTTGTATTTTGAATAACAGACATTATCATATATTCTCAACTTCTTTGAACTATATGAAACATTTCATCAAACAAATATAATGCATTGTATACTATTGACAATTATACAATGGACATCAATTACAACTATACACAACGAATTCAACAATAAATATTGTAGTATCTTAAATCCTCAAATTTGCATCACATAATGAATTCAAAAATTGCAGGACAAGACTAACTCTATGAGACATTTTATCATACAAATTTCTTACATAGTATATTATGAATATGTTTACAATGAATTCAAAGATTACATTCTAAGAAACCCAAAATTTTAGAATTCGTAACTTAATATGTTTGTTATTTATCTTGCAATGTTAAGTTTTAGATCAACGATTATAATCTAAACTTTCTAGTTTTTATAATTTCTTGATTTTCAAATTTTTAATTTTTTGGTTTGATGATTTTTTATCAAACTAATTTTCTTCTTGTTCTGCTTCTAATGAGTTTGAACTGATGATGTTTCCAATAACATCTTTGTATAAGTGTTCTTTCGTATTATTATTGAATTTATCTTGAATTTCTATTTCCATTTCAATTTTGCAATTCTTGTGTGAGATGACTATGGTCCTCATTTGTATATTTATAATATTTACATACAAAAATTATAAGTTTTTTAGAAATAATTTCAATAATATTTGTTTATATTTCAATCTTTCTTAAAGACCATATTTTAACAAAAAGAATTGTTTTCTTTTGAGGATGAGAAGTCGATAATACATTTCCTTTTTCAAACTTTTCTCTTTTACATTTTTAAACTTCAAACATTTCCATTTTGGGTTATCAATCCATAGAACAACAATGGAGATCAAGACAAAATTAAAAGCCCTAAAAATTTGGAAGCTTCATTTATTTCTTTGATAAAGAAGAAGAAAATTGATTTAGGTTTACAGAAGATATTTTTCATCTTCAAACTTTGAAGATGGATGTTAAAATGCATTTTTCAAAATCTAATGTTCATTTTTCTATGTCAAAGAAAAAAAAAGGAAATCAATAGAGAAGGGCCTCTTTGAGTTTGGTATATAAAAGAGAAGGAAGAATGACAAAGATGATTCTCATTGTCAAACTATAAAGGACCGCAAGATCACTTCTTCAAAGTATAAGGTATACAATTTTTTCTTCATTTAGATATTTTTCATTCCTTTTCTATGTTTTATTGATGTTTTCTCATTTGTTAATAGGTTTTTTTTTTTTTTCATTTTAAGATCATTTTAGGTTTTCTTTATGATATGTTTATTATATTGTGTTGATTGATGTTTTTCCACTTGTTTGTAGGTTTTTTGCTAATTTTAATATCATTTTAGGATTTTTATATGATATGTTGTTTTTTCATTTGTTTTAACAATATATGATGATTGTGCATGTTATATTCGTATATCACATTATAGATTAGAATATTAACGCAGTTCTGAAGCAATTATATGGTTTTTGTTCCTACTTTTGAATATATGTTATCATTATACACCACTAAGATACTTGTTCTATTTGTATATATCATCTATACATGCTGTGCATTTTTTGCATTAGTTTTTAACAAGATATATTTTCTAATGTAATGATCAATTTTTTAGTTTTTTTTTATGCTTATCATTTTATTGTAAGCCCTAATGGTTTTTATGCTACAAAAGTTGGCTTCCACATTAATCCTGAAGTCATTGATCTCATAAAAATGAAGTTAAAATAAACAATTGTAAAAATTCAGGGATTCATGTTTTAGTTACTTAGTAGACATGTCTGCTGCAATCTAACAGTCCTAGATCATACACAACCTATTATTCCATGAGATTGTGTAGTCCGAAGATAATGAGCTTTGGATTAATATGAACAATGTCAATCTCTAATTCAATATTAAAGAATTTTGCCTGATTGTGAGGCTAAAGTATCAAGGCAACACAATGCGCCTAACTGTGGGGTTACTAAGGGCTACTCTAAAGGACAAGTGCTTCAATGGGATTGAGAAAATAAAGTCTATCTTTGATACATTCGTTTATTGTTCTTGGACGAATGATAAAGATGTAGTCAAGAATACTATTCTCTTCTTTATCTACCATTTTTGCTTTCCCAAAAAATTGATAAATTGTTAAACAATGTTAATTTTGAACTTGTGAAATTTGATAAATTTATTAACTATCCCTAGGGTCAAGATTTGTTTGGATTTACTATAGATTCTTAAAATGCAATTTTGTTATGAAAGAAAGATGCAAAGAAGCTAGGAAGGGGAAATATCCAACTATGTACAAGTTGCTGCATTTTTATTTATTTTTTCTTTTTTCTTCTTGTTCTTTTTTTCTTATGTTGAGGGAAAGTTCGCTCTTTGCCATGGAAGAAAATTCCTAAGTATTCTTAATTGGAGTGCTACTAACTAGCCTTCTTACAAGCAAATTGAGAAAGAGTTCACCTCCATATCTCCTAAGAAGGTAGTTAAATTAACTTTTTTTTATCATTTAAATTAACTTCATTCTTAACATAAATCTTCATTTTTGTTTCAATATTTTTTCCTTATGTTTCCTATTGTAGTCTTTTAGTTGAAGAATTTAGTTCCAATGGCTAAGGAGAAGTTGTAGTCTTCCGTATATGAACAACTTGTTTATAAAAGAAAAGGGGAATAATAAGTTAAAATGAGAGGTGGAGCATCATCAATCTGATGATGATGAAGTTGATTTTTGTGATTCTCCAACAAAGATGTAACAACTCAATTACTGACCCATTCAAAATCATTGCAATTTGAGTTGTGTGTGGAGAGACACGCTCCTTTGCATTTAATGCCATCCATGTGTCATGTTGAGAACTAGGACATTACTGTTATACTTTCAAATCAAAAGTCTACTAGACACACCAGATCACATATATGCAATTCACCAACCTCCTAGATACACCAGGTCACATCTCATAAAACATATAAATAATAATTCTAATAATTGATTTATTCAAAATCAAATAATGAAACCTCAATAAACAATAAAGTCTAAATTCAAATATATATCAATGGTAACTAAGGTTTCGCCCACACATCTGACTTCCAATAAGTATGAAAACTATCATATGAACAATTCTAATAGATCAATTGCCCCATTTATATCAAACTCAAATTCATGGTCCTATAACCTCATCAGTGAGGTACACAACTACCAAAACATCTGAACGATACTCATCGACACGAGCATCTTCAATACTCACTTGAAAGAGGAAAATGAGGTGAGCACAAGAACCCCGTGGATCAAACATAGTACATTAATATCATTATTTAAGCCAAAACATAGAACATGCAAATATTTATCAAAACATTAGGTGATTCCAATGGTTCAATTATTTGCCAGTTATCATTCAAACCTAAAGGACTAACCTCGGTGTTTTGTCTTCATATCCACACTAAACGAAAAAAAAGGAAAAAGCAATCTATGCCTATTTTCAAGGGTTATAGGGACATACCCATCACCCAACCTTCGGGAACTGGGAACACACCCATCGTTCTATTTCTGAGAACTAGGGACACATCTATCGTTCTATCTTTAGAAACTCAGGATGCACCCATCATTCTCTATCCTAGGAACACCCATAATAATCTCCCGCGGACCACTGTGCCAGTACGTGGTTTGATTCTTGATTCAATGTTATTCGAGTATCATACAACATTTCATTATATGCATGCTTATCATCTCAAAATTAAAGAAACACCTTTATACATGTAAATTCAGCATGTTATCGTCTCATGAAATTTACAAACATAATTACACATGTTTCATATTATGAAAGCATATAAACATCAAGCATGAATGCATAGATCATGTTATTCAACATACATTGTAAACATAATGAGATGAAAACATTCAAAAATTTTCCAAACATACCCTAGCATGCTCCTAAGCATTCAATTAATGTAAACAAACATCATATTCAATATTTAAAACTCAAATAATACTAGGGAGTAAGGTAATCATCTCCACCTATTAGTTTGATTGCCTTGGGCCCTCATATCGTTGCTTTAATCTTGTTGAATCTTCAACCTTTAAATTTAAAACCATTATTTTTAGAAGTTGAAGCATTTGTAACATTTTTAAACTATAATCTAATAACTCTTATTCCCACATAGTATTTTATGTGCAAAGTAGCATTTTAGAAAGGTTTGTGTGTTGATTCACTTTTGTGTACTACGATAATAAGGAGGAGTAGTCTGGTAACTGGAGTGGATAAGTGAGAGAGAAAAGGAGGGAATATTGATGCATTACCATGGTAACCAAAATAGTATTACATACTACATTTCTGGAATCTTCATGCATTATCGCGGTAATGCGATACCATTACTGTGGTAACTAGAGAGTAATGGTTGATAAACGAAGTAGAAAGGATACAGTACCACAATTACGTGAGACATTAGTACAGTAACCATCAGGAAAAACATCTTTGCGTGCCTATTTCTCCCATTTGTTGCTTCCCACATTCATGGCACCCTGATATCTTAAACCTTAGCACATAACCTATGCATTAAGTAAATAAAATCCTTATACCTTTCTTTTATTTGTTGAATCCCTTGTTTACACTGCATGGCATGCTTCAAAGAACTCTTTGAATCTTTCTAGGTTTTTATTTAATGGAAGGGAATGAGTCATGAGTTCTAGGGAGGTGAACGTAGCATGGATTTGAGTTAGGGATTGTGTATTACCTAGATTGAATGGCCTGATATAGGATTTTTACCTAAAACCCCTAACTATCCACGTTTTTCTTCCTATTCTGCCTTGTGGAATGTCTTTGGAGAAGAGAGAATGCAAAGAAGTCATCCAAGGGGATGTGAGGGGTGAAAGATGATCGAAGAGTAGCAATCGGCTCTAGTTTGTGGAAGGGAGTTGATGTTTTTGAATTAAACAGATGTGATTAGGGTTTCCTGTAACTTTTTCATATTTCACGTATTATTACAATAGTGTGATTTGCTACCACAGTAACAAGAACAAAGTTTCATTCGTTTCTTTCAGTGGAATTTCATGCATTACCATGGTAATGCAATTCATCACAGCAATAACCAGAACAACGTCGAGTTCCTTCTTTTAGTGCAGGTTTTCACACATTACTACATTAATGCTACTCATTACCATGGTAACTAGAGAAGCATGTTCGTGTTTTTCGTTGTTATTTTCAAGTTTTTAGAATTTTATACTACATTTGTACATTATTCTAAGATTAATAAGCCTTGTATTATTTGATTATGAATAAAATTAAAATTTTTTTATTTATTTTAGTTATTTTATTCTATGTTAATTAAATCCACAATTTTTAGAGCGGTTCATTGACTTTTGGGGTATTATAAAAGAATATTATTTCTTATCCTTTTCCTTCTAAATTCTCAAGTGGCCAACCTACAACTGGATATTATGTGAACGTTTTGAATGAGATCAAAATCTTGACCTATTGTGGTTTTAGAAAGTCTAATACGCTAGAGTTCTTCATGAAGACATTCTTTATGAATTTAATGTAGAAAGAGCATGCAAGGACAATGTTGTTGTGAAGGATACTTCAATTAAGGGCAAAAGATGCTTTAGTTAAGGGCAATGATCTTGTAGTAGTATTAAAGCAATGAAGAAAGACAATGGCGATCATGATGATGACATTGGTGATAAGAATGAGGATGAGGTTGAAAGTTCCAACCCCATGATTGAGTAGGGTATTTTTGAAAATAAGGAGGTATTATTAAAGTGCATTCAAATTTATACTTGTATTTTCTCCATTATTATTCCTAATTATTTGTAATTGTCTTTTTCAAGGCTGCTCATTGGACAAGCTAGGCATGAGTTGTAGAGATACTCATGAGAAAAGTGCTTAAAGTCATAGATATATCATTCCTAATAGGGTAATTTCCTAACTATATTGTATTTATTTATTTATATGTTGATTTTGGTGTTTCTAGTCTTTCTAATTCAATTTTTGTCTATTATTAATGATGTTAGAAGTTTGTTTTCCCTCTCTTATTTTCTAATGAATTATCAATAATGAGTCCAATTCTTCTTCTCTTTTGCAAATACTATGAGTGTCTCAAATTAATGAAATAAACAATTTCCTAATTATATTATAATTTATTTATTTATGTGCTGACTTTAGTGTTTCTAGTCCTTTTAATTCAATTTTTTTTTCGTTGTTAAAGACGTTAAATATTTGTTTTCCCTCTCTCAATTATATAATGAATTTACCAATGTTGAGACTAATTATTCTTCTTTTGAACATAGAACTGAGTTTTTCATTTTCATGAAATAGGCAATTATACCATTTCAGATGGTTGTTAATGAATTATTAGATTTTTATTTTCTATTGAAAATTATCTCTTCTTTTTTATATCAATTCTTTCATCTTCTATTAGAATTATTTTTTCTTTTATGTCATTTTAGGATTTACAAGTTCGTCTTTCTTCTATTGTAAACAAAAGGGGTAATTTTCACATTGATCTTGTAAACTCATAGTTATAGAAAGGGACATGTGCTCTTATTCTGTGCTAAAATCACCTTTTGTCACAACCTTCACTTTAGGGGATATCAACACAATTTCCAAGGAATCGCATTGTAAAGGAAAGTTTTAGAGGCATTGTCCTTTTAGATGATATGTTTGAGGAAAGAAATTGAGTTTGGTTGCATTAGTGGCTTTGAGGAATGGCTTAAAGAGAATAAGCTCAAGCATAATAAGTAAATTATCTACCATCATTTTAGTTTTCTTTTTGAATGTTTTTTTTATGTATGTTGTTTATTTTTTTCATATGGTTATTTTATTATTTTACTTGTAAGAAAAAAAAAATACTATAATCGTGGTAACTCTTTAAGTCTTGCTTTTGATTTTGTCATTTCTTGCATTAAGGAGAATGATTGATTTTATTGGTTGTAGAATGATTGATTTTATTGGTTATACACTCTTGCTTATCCTACTTATGTTTGTCTTTTATGCCAAGCTATATACGTATATGATAAAAGTTGTATATCCAATGTGTATATACTTATATAAGATCATAATCAATATATTTTTTTTTTCTCTTTTATGTTATTTACTTAAAAGTATATTATTTTCTTTCCTTTATCTATGAAGTAAGATTGCATTTTTGTTGTAGCATGATGATGTGATTTTCTACTATGTGCAAAAAAAAGAAAAATATGGTGCTGATGTTAAAATTAAGTTCATAAGAATAGATAATTGTTTTGATAAAAAAAATTCCATCTGCGTACAAAAAAATCTTGCAGAAAAGGATGATGTTGCTTCTTGAGTACATTCTAGGATATCACATGTATTGCAATACCTTGTGGATTGATAGTAATCATATTTTGCAATTAACATTATTGTTAAGTATTGTTGGGTTCTTGGTAGTCTCAGCTTTGTTGATTGTTGCATATATGTGTAAGAATTCCATGAGATTGAGGGCAATGGATTTATCAGTGAGGGATATATTAAGTGGGTACAACATTTTGTTACCCCTTTACCTAGACATGATAGCCTTTTAAGCTTTTAGAGAAGATTTATCTACAAAACAAGGGAAAAAACCATTTCGACTTTCCTTTGTTGACAGACTCCCCTCACAAGAAAAGTAACTAATTCAAGTATAAATTTCTTGTTTTTATACCTTTTAGTTTGATATATTATGATTCATTTTTTTGTTATCTTTTTTGTGTTTTTGCTTTCTGTGATTGTGGGGTCTTCATAATATCATTTGCTAAGTATTTTTTGGTGGAGAGGCCTATCCTAATAGAAGTAGACTTTGATGTCATTAGACATGGGAAGAAGCTTGTGTATCTGCACGATAATTATGCTAAAGTGAAACAAGGTGAAGGTGATGAGAATGAGTTCAAAGAGTCTAGAATGTTCAATGTACTTGAGATTATTCAACCAAGGAGGGGTTAAAGTGATATGCTTATTTTCTTTAAGGGATGTAGCTGTATTTTTAACGTCAATGTACGATGAAATTTGAGAATGATGGTTATCATTGATCAATATCACACATATTGCTTACTACAGATGTAAATCAATTTATATTTCAAAATAAACTTTTAATCTCAAGTCAATTAGTTATTAGCTTATTTTTTGTTTGACTTTAATTTTTTTTCTATATTTTGTTGGTGCGACATTATTTGGTTTTTTTTTGAAACAGTATAACTTGAAGTTCATATATAGTCTAAATTTGACTTGTGTACCAACATGAATATAAATTAGTGTTACACGACAGGTTTCTATTAAACCCATATTTATTTCTTAACTATTGTTTTTTGTATATGACGTAAACACTATATATATATATATATATATATAATTTTGAAATGTTTGTTGCAAAAGTGATGATTTTTTTATTGTTATATTTTTTTTTATCATTCCTATTTTTGCTTGTAACCTTTGACAACGAGCCATGCTTTATATATATATAATTTTGATATGTTTGTTGCAAAAGTGATGATTTTTTTTATTGTTTTATTTTTTTTATCATTCCTATTTTTGCTTGTAACCTTTGACCACGAGCCGTGCTTTATACTTGTCAACTTCTTCTATTAAGTTTAACTTACTCTTGTAAATCCACTTTATGTCAATAGTTTTCTTCCCCTTTGGAAGCTCAACTAGGTCCAAAGTTTCATTGTTTTCCAATGGCTTCAATTTCTTGATCCATTAGTTTTCTCCACTTGGCATGTTGTGAAACATCTTCAAATGTGATTGGATCAACATCAATAAAGAGTGTGAAAGTTGTCAAATCATCATTTGAAATTTTCATTGTTGGTTCACAAATATTATAATTTTTTTAAAAAAATTTCTTGGAGGAAAGTCATCATCACTTGAAGAAGATGATGATGAAGATAAAGATGGAGCATTTGCATTGTCAAGATTGTTGTTTGAGTTTTTTTGGTTATTCTTGATTTGCGACATTTGATTTGTGTTTGACATCTGCATCCTAATTCAACTACTCTTCTTCATTGAGTAAAACATTTTGACTTATTATGGTCGTCTTGGTTACGAGATTGTTTAACTTGTAGGCTTTGAAAATTTTTGCATAACCCACAAGAATACTTTTTTCTAATTTGTAATTAAGTTTACTTCTCTTTGCATCAAGTAAATTAGAGTAAGCAATGCTTCCAAATATTGGAAGATGTCTAACATGAGGCTTTTGGCGGCTCCAAGCGTCATACAACATTATATTGTTAACACTTTTGGTAGAAGCATGATTTAATAGATACACCATACATGCAACTGCATTAGTCCAAAAAATGTTTGACATTCCTCGAGCTTTCAACATACTTTTAGCCAGCTCCATAATAACAATGTTCTTCCTTTTAGCAACTCCATTTTGTTGGGGAGTGCTGAATGCCACGCTCCTTCAAAAAGTCTAAGAGTGCAACATACATAGGGTCTTGATAGAGTAACCGTATTCATTTTCAGCAAATGAATTTGAAGATTTTGAAGTACTTATGAACTTTTAATTTTTCCTTAAAATGTTTTCCTATTATAATCATCAATGAATGTCAAAAAATACCGATTACCTCTAAGAGATATTGTTCGCATTAGTCTACATAGATTAGTTTGAACTAACACAAGACATTGGGATGCTGTCCAAGTACTTTTCTTTGGATTTGACTATTGATGTTGCTTTCGAAGTGCACACCCTTCACATAATTCGATTGATGAATGGTTGGCATTCCCTCAACATGTGATGCTGGTTCATATGAGTTAATGTTTTAAAACTCCAATGTCCAAACTGTAAATGTCATAGCCATGACGAGTCTCTAACAATTATAAAAAACTAAGAAAGTGCCTTAGTTTTGATTTTCAAAGGGAACATCTTGTTGTGTGCCATCTTCACCTTCGCAACATGACTATTGCTTCTATCATTGATCTCATACGTATCATTACCAAACTGGACAGGATATTGATTTAAAACTAATTGCCCAACACTAAGAAGATTGTGCTTAAGTCCAAGTACAAAGAAAACATTTGAGATGTGTTTGTTACCTTGTCTAGTTTTCATCAAAATGTTGTTGCTTCCTTTAAATTGAAGCTTTTAGTTATATCATGTTTTGACTTCACTTTGCATAGATTCCTTCAAAGTTGCAAATACAGTTCAAACTCCTATCATGTGTAGCACAAGTAAGAAATATTGCACCTTCATCATGGTCTTGACTTTTCTCTTGCATGAAAATGGTTTGATTGTAATTCTTCTTTTACCAACATTTGGATTGATAATGTCTGAACATGTTGCAATTGTAGCAATTGATATGCTTTTAATTATGCTATCTTCCACGATTGCTTTTGTGTCCTTGCTACCTTCCTCCTTTAGATGAAATTTGTAAAGTGTCACCTTTTTGTTATTCTTGTTGGCGTTGTTTACTTTCTCGACTCCTTGTTCATTCATGGTTATTGTGGCTTCCTCTTCTTCCTTTGGAACATCCTCTAAAACTTTCAAGATATGCTTTGAAGAATCTTTTCAACAACTTTTTGATCTTTAATATTTTCTCCAATTTGCCTCATTTGGTTCACTATGTCAATGACTCGATTGGAATAATCTTTGACTATTTATGAGTCCTTCAAGCATATGGTATCAAACTCACTACACAAAGATTGTAATGTCACCATGTTCACTTTATTGTTTCCCTTTTGTGTGTCGTAGAGAGTATTTTCATGTTTGTTTTGCTAAAATAGTTGCACCGATCCTCTTGAACAATACTCCACCTACTGCTTCGGAGATGAAATAAAAAGCCTTATTATCCTTCTTTTGATTCTTCCTCAACTCTTTCTTTTGTTTATTGGGTCTGACCAGCTTGATTTTCTAGTTCAACATAGTCGTTCTCAACTATGGCCCACAAGTCTTATGACTTATATAATCTAAATACTCCATTGAGTATACTTTTTCTTATTAAACATAGAAAGTTGGGGCTATAACATTGTTGGGACCCCTTCCCTAGGATGAAGGACGAACTAACCGACACAGTGTCCCAACAAACCCGCCCGCAAGCTGAGCTTGCCAAGACACTGTTAAGCCTCAACATACAACACCACATCACACACTTCCAAAGTAATAATAAGGAATGTAGAAGAAATTTAATACACGAACACCAATAAGAACTTAATATTTCCAAAACGGGTCATTTTAACATGTGTAGCATCGGGAGTGACTATCCCTTATATACAAGCTTTCCTTACTCCTATACATGGTTCTAACCCTCTCAAAATACAAACAAAAGAAATACGAAGAAAACCTACCAATAAGAGTAAGAGAGTGTAGCCCTATGCGAAAACTACTCCCTTGCCCTTATCTGCTGCTGAGAAACATGAAAAGTTAGAGTAGTGAGCCTAATTGTCCACGGCGGCTCAGTGAGTAATGCAATCTAATTCAAACTTAAAACAAGTATTCCACAATTAAAAACATGTGTCATGGATGCATGAACAATAGCATTATGCAAGTGAATGCAATAGTAAATACAATTTAAATCCATAATGCAATCACGCACCTTCATTAAAAATAGTTTTAATAATGCTGAAAACATATAAATCCACTCGAGCGGGAGAAACCCGACAGTTAGGTGTATAGGTGACGACCCAAATCTGGGCCCACGGAACCTCCCCTCAGGGCAATTTGTGCTAGGTGGTCACTCGATCCTCTAGGGGAGCCCAATTAATAAACGAGCGAGTTGCAGACAGTTAGGCATATCGTGATGACCCGATTAGGACTTATTGTCGTTGCCATCATCGTAGGCCCAGAGAACCCCTCAACAGGTACTCTATGCTAGGTGGTCACTATCAGGGTCACAACTCGCCCTAATTGCTCTACCACATCCAATACCCTAACCCGCTCTCGAACCTCGACATTCGGTGCACTTCTCATTTAAAACTCATTCAAAGGATGCAAGTTCATCACAATATGTAACACCATTTTCACAATGCACAGAATAACAAGCTCTAAGGAATGAGTTAGAAAACACTACTCACTGGGATGCTCCGCTACCAGCGCTCCTCTCGCGACCAGTTGCGTCCCGCTAGCACTGGGTCCTGCGAAATCGATGCAACTTCTTAACATTAATATGGGACTTGGCTCACTCTAATTCTACATCATTGGTTAATCAATTACTTGACCTAGTCAAGAATAGTTCACCTATATTCGTTCATCTTGCCTTAGTTACTATGTCCATTTGATTGACCTCGGTCAATCTTGTTCAACCCTATTCAACTTATCATTTGCTGGCCTAGCTGGTCAACAAAGTCACACAGGGTCAATTCTAGTCTTTATGGGTCAATTGGGCCAAAAATGGTCAATATTCCCAATTTCCATTTCTTAGGCACAAACCTTAGCCTATGACCCTATCTGCGCAACTATTTTTTCAATTTTTTTACGGGCAATCTGTTCATCGGATTTGTGCCAAACTTTGCAGAACTGTTCTAGACTTCCTAAAGTTTTCCCAGAATTTTAAATTACATTTTTTGAACCTCGTTTACTAAGGTTTCTAAGCATGATAACAGAAACTGCACAGATTTCGTATCCCCTGTGATTGACAGTGATTGTTTGCCTTAGTTGACCTAGCTACACACATCAGAATGTCCTAAAATTTTGTAGGACACTTTTAGACATATCTAAGGGTCTCTCAACCAAATTTCAGCTCAATCTATCATGGTTTGTTCAGTCAATTTTATCTCAGAAATTTCGGCCAAATTGTAGGAAATTCTGGGTTCAAGGATTCTACAATCTTCTAGTGTTCTTTTCCCTCATTCAATCACCATTCTATGGGTTGTTTCTTGTGTCCACTTACAGTTTACAGGTCATAACATATCCACTAATCACAACCACTTCGAATCAGTAACATGCAACATCAAAAACATGTCTATCATTCCATCAATATTCTGCTATATTCTAAAGAACACAAGGAATTTGCTCCAACACCCTACAATCATGGCATATTTGCATGTATTAACAAGACACATCCACAAGAGTTCTGTAACATCTCAGAAATTTTATAGAAATTTTACTTAGAATATTACACAGAATTGATGAATGAAAAATTTGGCATGTCCTAGTTATCCAAGTACGGATCAAAAATCAAT